>VXBP01001725.1:134675-231921 GCA_013400115.1 Rhinopomastus cyanomelas | reverse complement strand
GAGCATTGTCTTTATCAGTCTTGCTGCTCCGGGGGTCCTCCAAGTAACATCCTGCTGTTAGCTAAAGAGTTTCGCTTCAGCAGGATGTAGCCCACGGCTTTCGGCCCAGGAGCAGTAACATATTTCCAGTCATCATTTCATCATCAGACATCAGCTCAGCAGTGCTGTTGGATCTTTTGCAGACCAACATCCATCTGTCTATCTTTCTGTCTGTCTATCTGTCTGTCTTCCTGTCTGTCTGACTGTCTGTCTATCTATCTGTCTGTCTATCAATATCTATCTAATCTAATCTAATCTATTTATGTATCTATCTAGTGGTGGAGTCACCATCCCTGGAGGTGTTTAAGGACAGACTGGATGTGGCACTGAGTGCCATGGTCTAGCTGAAGTGATGGTGTCAGGTCACAGGCTGGGCTTGATGATCTCAGAGGTCTTTTCCAGTTTCAGTTATGACAGTAATTCCATTGCAGATGAAATTTTCTCAAGGGAGAGAAGATCTTGCAGATGGCTCTTGTGTTCTGAAAGTGATTCTGATGGCAGTGGTTGTTTAACGGGGAGGGTTAGGTAGGATGTTAGGAAGCCCTTCCTCACAGAAAGGGTGGTCAGACACTGGAATGGACTGCCCAGGGCAGTGGTGGAGACCCCATCCCTGGAGGTGTTGAAGGGCAGCCTGGTTGCAGCAGATTGTGCCATGGTCTAGCTGATGCCTGGTCACAAGCTGGTAAGCTGGAACACGGGAGGTTCCACATAAATATGAGAAGGAACCTCTTCCCAGTGAGGGTGACAGAGCACTGGAAGGGGCTGCCCAGGGGAGTTGTGGAGTCTCCTTCTCTGGAGATGTTTAAAACTCACCTGGACACGTTCCTGTGTGACTTGGTCTAGGTGATGCTGCTGTGGCAGGGGGATTGGACTAGATGATCTTTCGAGGTCCCTTCCAATCCCTAATGATTCTATGAATATGCAGATAGATCATTGTATTTGTGAGCCCAGTGACTGAGGATTTCTGTGCCAGAGTTTGCCACCATAAATTACAGAGCAACGGCTCCAGACTGCCAGGAAGCCACCATTGGTAATTGCTCAGGGGTGGTGGGGGAGCGGCGTTTCATGGCAGATGCATCTGCAGATCTGGTCTGTGTTATGTTCTGGTTGTTCTTCCCTTTTTTTTCCTAAAGCAGCAAACAAAAAAGCAACTCACAATGCAAACCACTGCCTGGTCACAGGCATGAAATCCATTAGATCAATTGGGAGCAGAAGAAGGAACATTTGGGTCCATATTTGGGGTCACTATCGAATTTGCTTCTTAGGTTTATTGCAGCCAGCTGAGTCTGCCGCCGCTGCCGCCCCGCTTGGCGCCTGTGACCAGTCGCACGTGCACGCGTGTGCAGGCACCGAGAAGGTGTTTATCAGTTACTTGCACGTAGAAATACAACCAGCTAGCATGACCTCAATAGCAGAAAAGCCCTTTTGAAATGTTAGATTTGGAGGCCAACCTCTCAAAACTATTCCCTTGGCCCAACTCCCTACCAAGAACACGAGCAGGAGCAGGTTTACAGCTCAGCTGTAGCTGAACATGGGTTTGCAGCCCCTTACAGCCCTCCTTTAACCTGGATTTAATTTGCACCACCAGCGCTGGCAGGATGGTGCTGGGTTATGTAAAATGCAGCCCTTCGAGAGGTCAGGCAGGTCCAGCTGCACAGAGCCTGAGCTGCTGCCAGCAAACAGCCCGGCCAAAGACTGGAGAAGTCAGAGAGAATGTAGGTCCAGCATCACAGATCTGTAACCCTGGATACACCACAGACAGCACAGACTTGAGGCTAAACTCTCCTGTCAGCTGCATCAGTCTGGTTGGGTGGCTTTTGCTCAGGGAATGAACCCCCCTGTTGTTTTGAGACCCTTTGGTTTGGATGGAGATGGGACTTCCCAGGTTTCTGCTACGGGCCCCTGTACCCCCTTCATCTGCTGAGGATGGATGTGCTCCTGTGTGACTTGGTCTAGGTGATCCTGCTGTGGCAGGGGGATTGGACTGGATGATCTTTCGAGGTCCCTTCCAATCCCTAATGATTCTATGATGGCTTCTGGAGGGAATCACTGTGAATTGCTTCATTTTCCTCTTCCATTGTCTGTGGTGAAGGAAGATGGCAAAGTATCTTAGAGACAGTCGTGTCAGAGATGATCTCAGAGTGCAAGTGGAAAACAGGCATCTGCAGCAGGCGGTCAGCGGAGGAGAACTGGGCAGCCCTGTCCCAGCCCCAGCGCCGGACCTGAGCAACAGGCTGCAAGGGCAGGCAAGAAAAGCAAGTCCTCCTGCACTGTCCCTCCCTGGCTTTAAGGGAGTTCAAGGCTTCTTCACGGTGAAGCAGCTGGACAACACCTGCAGGCAGTTTACATAAGCCCTCACTGGGCTATTTTGGGAATCTGACTGGGTGCCAGGCTGGCTGCTGCTGAGGAAGTAAATACTTAAAGACAAAATGTTCGAGTGTTTTGCCTGGGCTCTGTGTGCTGGCAAAAGGAAAAGAATGAAACAGAGCAAAGTGTGCGGTCAAGAAGGACCCAGCTGGGCTGGAATGTGGAGCTCGTGAAAGGAGCGAAGCCTGGATGGGGCACGGCGCAGCAGGCTCTGCAGCACAGGCTCTCGGCTCAGGCGTCCCCACACCTGGCTTCTGTGCACATCACTGCCAGGAGACATGCCAGCACGAGACCATCGGGCACGTGCTCCTCATGATGTCCACCTGGTGATTCTAGTGGATGGAGAAACGAGGGTGAAGGAGATGCACTCACCCCAAAAGGGGGCTTACACCTTTAGAGCACATGCAGTGGTGTGAGAGGAGCTACCCTGGTCACTAGCAAGCAGGACAGTGCTAGGATGAATGATGTGGCCCCAGGTGCCAGGTAACACCGGCCAGATTTAAAGCTTCTTGAGATTTCAGAACAAGACACTGGTGAGCTGGGCTAGTCAGACTTTAGCAGGCCATTTGCCCAGGGGGGCTGTGGACTCTCCTTCTCTGGAGATGTTAAAAACCCACCTGGATGTGTTCCTCTGCGACTTTGTCTAGGTGATCCTGCTGTGGCACGGGGACTGGGCTAGACGACCTTTCAAGGTCCCTTCCAATCCCTAATGGTTCTATGATTTGGCAGTTCTTAAATTTATATTAGTATGGTTTCAGCTGAAGCATGTGTGTGGTGTCTGTTATCCTTCCACATATAAAGACATCATAGAATCATGGACTCATTCAGGTTGGAAAAGACCTTTGGGATCATTGAGTCCAACCAATAACCTGACTACAAAGTTCACCCCTAAACCAGATCCCCCAACACCACGTCTATACCACCGTCAAACACACCCAGGGATGGTGACTCAGCCTCTTCTCTGGGCAGCCCGTTCCAGTGTCACAGGATCACAGAATCAGTGAAGCTGGAAAAGCCCTCTGAGCTCATCCAGTCCAGCTTGTGACCTGGCATCACCACATCTGCCAGACCAGGGCACTAAAGGTCACAGGCAGTCTGTCCTGAAACACCTTCTGTGGTGGCAACTACTGCAGCTGGACAAGGATGCACTGGACTGGAGCTCATCTCTCTACTTCATGCCAAGCCAACGCCTAAGAGGTCCAGTGACTGCTATTGCTAGTCCTGCAGAAGGCAGGTACCTCTCCTGCTGGGATTTGAATGCCTTGTCTTTGGGACCCACAGCCCAACTGGTACCTCTCCTTTTGGGATTTGAATGCCTTGTCTTTGGGACCCAAAGCCCAATGGCAGCAGACAGGGCTTTCATCCTGAAGACCTTTGTCATGATAACCCAGTAACTCACAACATCTGCTAGTGGCAGAGAGCATGCTCAGCTCAGCTGGGAAGCTTTTGGGGCCCCAGGGAAGCCATGGGCCACAAAGCAAGTCAACAGGAGGCGTATGTGACCACAGCCACCCAGGGAGAGACGATGTTCCAGTGCAGTCATGGCACCACAGATGCAGCACAGTGACCGTCCCCTTCTTATGCCACGCTTACAAACGTTGTCATCTGAGGGTGGGTCTACCCAGGCTGAGCAGAAACCACTCTTAAAATCACAGCCTGGCTGCTTCAAAATCCTGCCTCCAGCAAGCTTTGCTCTCTGCTTGCTCCTCCTGGGAGCTGCACTGACTCGGGCAGACAGATTCTCCATCCCCTGAGAACAGATTTAGAGCCGAGAGCCACTGAGGGCTCCCTCAGTGTTCACACTTGCTGGCTCACAGCTTGCTCCCCCAGAGGCCACCGTAACCACCGCTCCTCACACCCAGCCCCTTTCTCTCCTGCTGGCCCTCAAATTGCTCTTTCTTCACGACGCGGCTGGTGTTCGCTTGTTTGAAACAGAAGAGGGAGGTTCCTCCTGCACTTTTGTTTGCTGGCTTCTAAGCCTTTTCCCTGTTATTTTAGCCCAGGAGGACAGGGCCACCGTGACATTGTCTCATCTGTTCTGCTTTGCACCAGCAACATCTTTTGGGCAGAAAATATCTCCTGGTCAAATGGAAGGTGAAGCTGGGTAAGGATACAGAGGAGACGACTCCACAACCCCCTGGGAAGCCCCTTCCAGTGCTCCGTCACCCTCACCATGAAGAAGTTCCTTCTCATATTGATGTGGAACCTCCCCTGCTCCAGCTCACACCCATTGCCCCTTGTCCTATCACTAGATGCCACTGAGCAGAGCCTGGCTCCATCCTCCTGACACCCACCCTTCACATATTTATAAACATCAATGAGGTCACCCCTCAGTCTCCTCTCCTCCAAGCTCAAGAGACCCAGCTCCCTCAGCCTCTCCTCATCAGGGAGGTGCTCCACTTCCGTCATCATCCTCACTGCCCTACGCTGGACTCCCTCCAGCAGCTCCACATCACCCCTTCCCTCCAAAATCAACACGTTGCTACCTGGGCAAGGGTTTAGCTCCTCATTTCACAACACGCTTTGCCGTTCCAAATTTGTGCTTCTCAGCTGCACCAACCCAAGTGGCTGGGTTGCTCCTGCTGCTGCCACTTGAACAACATCCTCACCAATGCTCAGGAAAATCCTGTGTTTCAGGGGCTGTGGGAGACCCCCACTGAGAGACAGAGGCTTTTCTGACAAAAATGAGTGGAGCAGAAAGCATCTTGCAGTCACGCTTTCCTGAGACCTGGCTGTGTGTGGAAGGTGTGCAGATGACATCTTGTGTCCCCCAGGGCTGACGCTTGGATCCTCCATCAGTGTCGTCAGCTTCCTCCTCTAAGTCACTGTAAGTAGTGACTCCAACACACGAGCTCCGTTGCTTTTGGTCAGCGTGGACTCAGTTTTTCCATCCACGTGGCGATGAGCTGGCACGCTCTCCCTTTTTCTTCCATCTTGAGACAAGACAATGAAGCCACAGAGGACACAATAGTGGGTTCCTCCTGCGGATAGACATTATTTCCTGAGACACCAGTGCTTTGCTTAGGATTGGCTTTGTTAAAGAAGAGGAGATCATGGGGATTAACCCCACCTCGTGGTGTTTCTTGGGGCAGCACACCCACAGTCTGACCACAGGGGAGGGGAAGTAGGATCCTTTCTCACCCAAGAGGTGCGTAAGAGCGCAAGTCCCACATCTGGAAGATGTTATGTCCAGTTGTGGCAATGGTTGTAAGCTGGAACATAGAAGGTTCCACATCAACCTGAGAAGGAACTTCTTCCCAGTGAGGGTGATGGAGCACTGGAAGGGGCTGCCCAGGGGGGTTGTGAAGTCTCCTTCTCTGGAGACGTTCAAGACCCACCTGGATGTGTTCCTGTGTGACTTGGTCTAGGTGATCCTGCTGTGGCAGGGGGATTGGACTGGATGATCTTTCAGGGTCCCTTCCAATCCCTAATGATTCTATGACTGAAAATGTGTTGAATTTAGCCTAGATCTCTGAAAACATTAAGCAACAGGCACCTGTTAAATAGGAAGAACCACTAAGAGCGTTAAGAAGGAGTGATGACACTCCTGATGTAGGTCTGTATTCACTGTGGCAATTAAATCCGTGCTTTAGTGCTCTGCTGCACGAGGATCCAAGTGCCCTCACACAATTAAATGCTGTGCTGAACCGGGCCCCAAAGCCAACACCGCTCTACAAGGCTTTAACCTATATTTCTGCCTACTGGGCACATCTGTTTAGCACAGAGAGTATTTATTACTTTAACAGATACTTTTCGGTGAAGAGGGACTTGCTTTAAAATATGTCACGCGTGCAGCGGTAATGATTGCAGCTTGCGGGAAATGTTTTGTGATTGGAATAGTTAATAAGGTTTTAGGTATAAATATAGAAGGAACTTCATCCCAGTGAGGGTGACACAGCACTGGAAGGGGCTGCCCAGGGGGGTTGTGGAGTCTCCTTCTCTGGAGATGTTTAAAACCTGCCTGGATGTGTTCCTGTGTGACTTGATCTAGGAGATCCTGCTGTGTCAGGGGAGATTGGACTGGATGATCTTTCGAGGTCCCTTCCAATCCCTGATGTTCTGTGATTCTGTGATAAAGTTTTTGCCTCAGAAGGGAACTTGGAATTGTATTTAAGAGAGATATGTTGGGGTTTTTTCTTGGACAATGAAATGTCTTTTGTAGCTCTGGGGATCTGCATGTGATTTTTCCAGAAGGGTTTATAGAATGATAGAATCGTTCAGGTTGGAAAAGACCCTTGGGATGGGTCCAACCATCTACCCTACTCTACAAGTTCACCCCTAAACAACATCCCCCAACACTGCATCTAAGCAACATTTAAACACATCCAGGGATGGGGACTCAACCACCACCCTGGGCAGCCCTGTCCACTGCCTGACCACTCTCTCCATGAAGAATTTCTTCCTGATGTCCAATCTAAACCTCCCCTGTTGAATCTTGAAGCCATTCCCTCTGGTTCTGTTTCTAGTTACCTGTGAGAAGAGCCCAGCACCAACATCTCTACAATATCCTTTCAGACAGTTGTAGAGAGCAATGAGGTCTCCCTTTAGCCTCCTCTTCCTCAAACTAAACAGCCCCAACTCTCTCAATCTCTCCTCATCAGATTTACAAGGATACAAGCAATTTTAAATCTCATTTAATCCAACTCATTGCATGTGGAGCTTTAAGAAGATGATTGAGATCTATGGCAATGAGAAGGCTTCAAGAACAGCACAAACAGTGCTGCCCACACTGGTGCCCCCAGCTATCCCTGATTGCTTTTGGGTTTGCATTGTGAGCTTATTCAGCCAGGAATGCTTCTTGCAGCAGCAGCATCTGCTGCACATTGAGTATTGGAGCCCTCCACCATCCATTCTGCTTTCATCCAGTTGAACTGCTAGAGTGACTGAAATGCAAAGAAGTCCCAGGGCTTGTCCATGGCTACACAATGAGTCAGTGGCCCAACTGTTTCAAAAACGAGAATAACTTTCCTTTCTCTTTGCTTTAACAACTTTATTTCAAGGCATCTTTTATACACATCGTGCACGTGCACAGTGTTTCTCTTTTCCAGAAGGGATGGGTCTTCCCTGACACTTCCACTCGTGTGCTGGATTACCACCCATCCCCATGGAAAAATTCGTAGAATGATGGAATGACCAGAGTTGGAAAGGACTCTGAAGATCAGCTAGTTCCAACCTGCCCTGCGCAGGCAGAGACACCTTCACTACAGCAGGTTACTCAGGGCCTCATCCAACTGGCCTTCAACACTGCCAGGGATGCAGCAGCCACAACTGCCTTGGGCAACCTGTTCCAGCATCTCACCATCCTCACAGCAAAGAATTTGTTGCTCATGTCCACCCTCAGTCTCCCCTCTTCAAGTCTGGAACCCTTTCCCCTTGACCTTTCGCTATGCACTTATTCCAGCAGCCCTCCCCCAGCTTTCTTGTAGCCCACTTCCTTCCAGATCTTGGAAAGTTGCTTTAGGGTCACCTGGGAACTTCCTCTTCTCCAGGCTGAAGAACTCCAACTTGCTCAGCCTGGCCTCAGAGGGGAGGTTCACTCAGACCCCTGCAGCCATGGTCTCAAACGGGTGTTCGCACTTACACAGTGGGTGGGAGTGGAGCTGGGGCTACGTCCCTGCATGTGGGGCTCAGTCAGCACGACAACAGCGATGCATAAAGCGGGCTAGAGCTGGTCCCCGTCCCAGGCCGTTGGGACTACTTGGCATAGCCAGCAAAAATCAGCACAGCTGAGATCATCCACATCTTCGTTAATCGTCGTGCGCCTCAAATAAAAGCCGCACTGCTGGCAGCTCTGATTAGGAGCTTTTCATTGATCACAAAAGTCTCCTGCTAAAATTAATTGTTTCATGTCGAAGGATTGAGATAACAGCCAAATCATCTGATTTTTCACAAAACCGAGACATTTGAAGAAAGAAAATGTTTCCAGATGCAAACACCGCAGTCTTTGTGGCAGGGCCTGAGCTGGTTTCAGACAGACCAAACAGCCCAGCCTCCATGGCCAGGTCTGCTCCGCAGTGCAGGGTGGTAACAGCTCCTTGGTGGTTGACAGGTACCTTGGCCAGCGATAACGTAAAGGAAGGAGGCTTGAGAAGAAAGGAGACTGAAGGATGACCTCGTTAGTGTTGATAAATATGGAAAGGGCAGGCATCAGGAGGATGGAGCCAGGCGCTGCTCAGTGGCATCCGATGATAGGACAAGGGGCAATGAGTGTGAGCTGGAACATTGGAGGATCTATGAGCTACAATAGTCATAGAATCATAGAATCATCATGGCTAGAAAGGACCTCCAGGGTCATTGAGTCCAGCCCTTTCTCCTAGTGTCTAACCGCTAGACCATATCCCTAAGTGCTGCATCCACCCATTCCTTAAACACCTCCAGGGATGGTGACACCACCACCTCCCTGGGCAATCCATTCCAGCATCTAACCACCCTCTCAGTAAAGAATTTCCTTCTAACATCCAATCTAAACCTCCCCTGACGCAACTTGAGGCCATTTCCCCTCGTCCTATCATCACTAATTGGAGAGAAGAGACCAGCACCAGCCTTGCTACAACCTCCTTTAAGGTAGTTGTAGAGGGCAATAAGGTCCCCTCTGAGTCTTCTCTTCTCCAGACTAAACAGCCCCAGCTCCCTCAGCCTCTCCTCATAGGTCATGTCCTCCAGCCCCTTCACCAACTTAGTTGCCCTTCTCTGGACTCGCTCCAGCACCTCAATGTCCTTCCTGTACTGTGGTGACCAAAACTGGACACAGTACTCGAGGTGCGGTCTCACCTTCCTGCATTCAGCAAACTGCCCTGGGTCTGGATCCTCACCCCTCCAAACCAGCTCAGCTCTCACTGTGGTGAGGGAGCAGGTCTCACTCACAACCACCTGGCCTGATAGGTACCACCACCATTAGGAGCCACAGTGGCCCCTGGTCTCCCGGGGTGGTTGTGTATTCTTTAACCAACAAAGCCAGAAGCAAGTATCTACAGCACTATCCCTCCCACAGACCCCATCTGTCCAATTCCCATGCAAGAGGGCCTGCGGGGCCACCCTCCCTGTGGTCCCTCTGGCCACCAGCATCCCATATCTCACTAAGAGAAGCGCCTCCCCCCACATTACTGAGTCCCAAGCAGAATTATTATTAATAATGACAGTGTCCCTCGCACACCGGCCTCATGCCCATGCTGGCTTGTTGGCCCCAGAACAATGGCAGCCACCCTCGGTGGCCATGGCACCTGCCCTGTCACCCACCCTGAAGGGTTTCCCCAAGGCTTCTCTCCCCCCACCCCTACACAGAGATAGTCCCCTGCCACATCTGTCTCCAGAGCAGCGGTCCTGCAGCTGCTGTGACCCAGAAATTCCTACAAAGGTCTGTTTCCAGAAGCACTTGCCCGGGGTACGTAGCCACAGTGTGTGCCCACACACCCACCCTGCACCACCTTCCCCACTTCAACTCGCACTCAGCCGGAGGAGAGCTGAAGGAAGGTGGTGGAGAATTTCCTTCCCCCCGCTCTGGCAAGTGCAGAGCAGCCTGTCAACATGAGCCAACACAGCTCAGCAAAACCCAGCCCTGGCCACCCGCCATCAACCCCTGATGAATGAGCTGCAACGCACTCAAAGGTGAGAAGGACCAGCCATACCCACATCTCACAAAGCCCAGCAAAACGGGTGGTAAAACCCTGGGAAACGGGCTCTTTAAATTGTTTTTGGGCTCCCAGCCCTTGTGCTTATGTCCAGTCCAGTTGGGGCTGCAAACCCAGGGCTGCGTTGGGGCTGGGCGGAGATGGAGCCCCGTTGGGTGGGAAGGTGGGTGAGCGTAGGGCTGAATTGTTCCATCAGAACCGTGCCTTTCCCGCAGTGACGTCAGGCCACCTTTTGTGCTCTAATTGTAGTAAAAATAAATAGAGCTGGGATGTGTGGGCATGGTCTGGAAAAGGATTAAGGGGAAGCTTTAACCTTACTGAAGTGGAAATGATTTCTGATAGCCAGCTGGAAGCTGGCAGAGGCACTCGGCTGAAGCTGAGAGTTCGTGCAGCTGGGGTTTCATAATATGAAATTGCTAGTCTTCCATTTATTACTTGAGTTAGATCCTAAAATCTTATTTGTATGATTAGTCCCTCTGGGCCATATCCTTATTTCTCTTACACCAGGCTGGCTCAAAGGAAGGGACGCCTGTAAGGCAAAGCCTCCTCATTAAAAGGTCCCTCTAGAATGGAAAAATAAAAGCCAGCTATGGTAATGTCCTCTAGCCTGCAGCTACGAGGCATGGACCTACGCAGGAACGAGCTACACGCCAGGCAGCAATCTGCAGCAGAACTAGCACAGCCCTCCAGAGCCCTCCGCTAGCTCCTTTTTCATACGAGGGTTCAGCTCGAGTACCTGGTACTAATCATCCAGCTCATTAATTTTTTGGGTCCAATTTAACTCAAACCCTGTTCCCCCCTCCACGCTGAGCAGCTCTGCAGCCATTACTAGGGGAGCGGTTGTTGCAGGGATGGCTGGGCTGGTTCAGCTTCTTGGCCTCTTCGTTTGAAACCACGGCCAGGTGCCCAGAAGATTGTGGGGCTGCTGGTAGCTAGCTGCCTGACACTCATTTGGAGCGAGACAGCTGAGGATATTTTGGGGCAAAACCTAGGGGCAGTGCCATAGAGGCTGAGTGGGCCAGACCATAACAGATCTGACCCTGCCGCACCGTTCTCCGGTGCCATCGCAGCAGACCTGGCTCCTTACGCCTTCCCTCAGACCTTATCCACATCCCTGCTCATATCCCTTCGGAACTGGACTACCAAGCAGCAGTTCAGGAGGGCTGCAGCACTACAGCCATTGACTTATGCACAAAGTCCTGGCAGCCAGGTGAAGAAGCACTGTTTAACATCTTTTCCAGTGACACAGGCAGTGGGATTGAGTGAGCCTGCAGTAAACTTGCAGATGACACCAAGCTGAGTGGTGTGGCTGCACGTCCGAGGGATTGGATGTCATCCAGACAAACCCAGATAAGCTGGAGAAGTGGGCTTGTGTGAACTTCTCGAGGTTCAACAAGGCCAAGTGCAAGGTTCTGCACATGAGTTGAGATAATTTTTAGTATCACAACAGGCTGGGAAATGAGAGCAACTCCATGGAGAAGGACTGGAGTGTGCAAGTGGATGAAAACCTGGACATGAGCTGGCAATGTGCACTCACAGCCCAGGAAGCCAACCGTGTCCCGGTTCCATCAAAAGAAGCGTGGGCAGCGATTCAAGGGAGGTGATTCTGCCCCTCTGCACTGGTGAGACCTCATCTGGAGAACTGCATTTAACTCTGAAGTCTTCAGCACAGGAAAGATATGGATCTGCTGGAATGGGTCATGAGGAAGAATATGTCATCGTGAAGATGATCAGGGGGATGGAACACTTCTCCTGTGACAGAAACACTCAGAGCATCGTGGATGGTTCAGCCTGGAGAAGGCTCCAAGGAGACCTTATTGTGGCCTTCCTGTACTTCAGGGGGGCTTGTAAGAACAATGAGGACAGTCTCCTCAGCAGGACCTGTTGTGACAGCACAGGGGATAATGGTTTTAAAACGAAACAGGGTGGGTGTAGCCCAGATATAAGGAAGAAACTTATTACAGTGAAGTTGGTGAAGCCCTGGCTTGCCAGGTTGCCCATAGAGGTCGTTATTGCCCCATCCCTTGAAACGNTGCTCATATCCCTTCGGAACTGGACTACCAAGCAGCAGTTCAGGAGGGCTGCAGCACTACAGCCATTGACTTATGCACAAAGTCCTGGCAGCCAGGTGAAGAAGCACTGTTTAACATCTTTTCCAGTGACACAGGCAGTGGGATTGAGTGAGCCTGCAGTAAACTTGCAGATGACACCAAGCTGAGTGGTGTGGCTGCACGTCCGAGGGATTGGATGTCATCCAGACAAACCCAGATAAGCTGGAGAAGTGGGCTTGTGTGAACTTCTCGAGGTTCAACAAGGCCAAGTGCAAGGTTCTGCACATGAGTTGAGATAATTTTTAGTATCACAACAGGCTGGGAAATGAGAGCAACTCCATGGAGAAGGACTGGAGTGTGCAAGTGGATGAAAACCTGGACATGAGCTGGCAATGTGCACTCACAGCCCAGGAAGCCAACCGTGTCCCGGTTCCATCAAAAGAAGCGTGGGCAGCGATTCAAGGGAGGTGATTCTGCCCCTCTGCACTGGTGAGACCTCATCTGGAGAACTGCATTTAACTCTGAAGTCTTCAGCACAGGAAAGATATGGATCTGCTGGAATGGGTCATGAGGAGGACCGTGAAGATGATCAGGGGGATGGAACACTTCTCCTGTGACAGAAACACTCAGAGCATCGTGGATGGTTCAGCCTGGAGAAGGCTCCAAGGAGACCTTATTGTGGCCTTCCTGTACTTCAGGGGGGCTTGTAAGAACAATGAGGACAGTCTCCTCAGCAGGACCTGTTGTGACAGCACAGGGGATAATGGTTTTAAAACAAAACAGGGTGGGTGTAGCCCAGATATAAGGAAGAAACTTATTACAGTGAAGTTGGTGAAGCCCTGGCTTGCCAGGTTGCCCATAGAGGTCGTTATTGCCCCATCCCTTGAAACGTTGAAGGTCAGGTTGGATGAGCACCCTGAGCTAGTTAAAGACATCCCCTGCTCACTGCAGGAGGGTTGGAATAGACAATCCATAAATGTCCTTCCCAGCACAAACCATTCCATGACTCTGTGCTCCACATGGTGAAGCAGAGATTTGCCAGCTCAGACCTGCCTGTTGCCCAGGAAGCTGAATCCACACGACAGGGTTGGTCAACACGGTCGTGGTGGAAGGACAGCTCCTCCAAATTTGGTTCTGAAGCTGATGGAGTCCAGCATGATTGTCCTTGTATGTGCCCCTACTGCACATCTATCCAGGGGCAGCCTGTCTCCCACACAGACAGTCTGGGGCTTCATGCACCCAGTGGGGTACACTCTGCCATATCAGCCTGCACCCTCATCAGCAGCCTCCTGCAGCGACAGCTACAGAGTCAAAGGGCAGGGGAGAAAAGGCAGGTGGAGGTAGATGGAGAGGGAGGAAGGCATTGAGGTTGCTGGCACACGACATGAGCTCAAATGAGGGGTATCTGCTTCCTGGACCATGTTCGTGCTGTGTGATCACCCTCAACAAGTCTGAGAGACTCTGTAATAAGAGCCTGAAGAATCAAGGCTGCAGGGGCACAAACAGAGCACTTGCCTGGGGAACACAGAATCACTCTGGCTGGAAAAGACCTCTAGGACCATTGAGTTCAACCATCTATCCTACCTTACAAGTTCACCCCTAAACCAGATCCCTCAACACCTCATCCATAGAATCATAGAATCATTAGGGATTGGAAGGGACCTCAAAAGATCATCTAGTCCAATCCCCCTGCCAGAGCAGGATCACCTCACTGGAGAAGCCACGGAATCAGAGTCACTCAGGGTAGGAAGGAACCATCATCCAGTTCCAACACCCCCAGCACAGGCAGGGACACCCCACCCTAGACCAGGCTGGCCACAGCCCCATCCAGCATGGCCATCCAAAGCATCTTCAAACACATCCAGGGATGGTGACTCAACTACCTCCCTGGGAAGCCCATTCCAGCACCTGACCACCCTTTCTGTGAGCAAATTTTTCCTAAAGTCAGGTCTAAACCTACCCTGTTGTAAGTTGAACCCCTTCCCTCTTGTTCTATCACTAATTGCTTGTGAGAAGAGACCAGCACCAACCTCTCCACCACATCCTTTCAGGTAGTTGTAGAGTGATGAGGTCTCCTCTCAGCCTACTCGTCTTCAAACTAAAGAGACCCAGCAAAGGCTCCAGCACATAGGGCAGGAATTCTCCAGCAGAAAGACTATGCAGGGGGAAATCATACAATCACAGCATCATAGAATCATTAGGGATTAGAAGGGACCTTGAAAGATCATCTAGTCCAATCCCTCTACCGCAGCAGGATCACCTAGACCCAGTCACACAGGAACACATCCAGACGGGTTTTAAATGTCTCCAGTGAAGGAGACTCCACAACCCCCCTGGGCAGCCCCTTCCAGTGCTCCATCACCCTCACTGTGAAGAAGTTCCTTCTGATATCGGTATGGAACCTCCTATGTTCCAGCTGACAATCCACCAATTACTCATGTGAGTACCTGTGAGCACACTTTTTAACAAAGCAGTGTTGTCTCACGATGTGGCTACGCACAGCACATCCCTCTGGGCTAAGTGAAGAGCAACCCCTCCCTTGCAAAGAGGGTGATGCAGTGGGTGTGCGTGAGCTCAGCCCTGGTGCATAAAGGGCGACCGTTTCCGTTCTGACGGTGAAATAAAACCTTCCAGCAACAGGGATCTGCTGATGCCCCGACTCAGCTCCCTCTGCAGCACAAGCCCTCCTCCACCTCCCACTCAGCCTGCATCCACCTGCCCAGGTTCCATGGGAGCAGGCAAGCTCCGTGGGCTTCTCAGCTGAGCTTTCCAAGCCCTGCCTAATTGAGAGCCAAGGCTCGAGGAACGCTCTGTGCCGTGGAGCCGCTGCGTTTGTCAACCCGGGGGGCTTTGAACAAGCCCCATAAACCACAGGCCAAGTACATCCAGTGAAGCGTGGTTTGGTGTGCCTCACGGCGATGCCGGCTGCACCTGGACACCTCTGGGACCCGTTACTCTTGCCCAGGGTGGGATAAAAAGCACTTTGTTTCTCGACTGCATTTTTGAAAGCTGAGAAGACCGCTCCGGGATTTCTGAAGCTTGAGTTGATTAGCAGTTAATGATGTGTGTCCTGAAGAAAAAGTAAGATTAAATATTGTGCTTGCATTGAGCAGGGCATTTTAGACTGGAGATTTACAGCTATTTTGTTGGTATTTCATGAAGTGTTTAGGTCTGCTCAGCTCTTGGTTACACAGCCGCTCGGTATTTTGAACACTCATGTTATGCAGATGTAATTTAAACAACCGGCCACGTACTAAAGCAGGTCAGCCCACGTGTTGGAGCTGCTCTCGGGGAGCACTGTTGGAAAACAGACCCCTAGTTGGACAGGAGTCACTTCTTTGGCAACCCACGCACCCACACTCAAGAGCTGCTGATTCATCCCAGGGCCATCCCAGTCCCGGCACCAACCGCCTTGCAGCTCCGGCCTGCACAAGGTGCTGCGGCACAGCCTGTTCTCTCTGCTTGTCACCCAACGCTTGCTCTTGACTCCTCTCAGCTGGAAGCACTTTGAAGCACTGCACAGTCCTGCCCCTTCCCATGGGTTGCAATTCTGAGTTATGTTGCTGACCTGTGGCCTCCACCCTGAAGGCAGGTCCCAGCTCACTTTCCTGGATGTCACCCCTGCACTGTTTCTGCCATAGAATCATAGAATCGTTAGGGATTGGAAGGGACCTTGAAGGTCATCTAGTCCAATCCCCTTCCAACAGCAGGATCACCTAGACCAAGTCACATGGCCCTTAGGATGTGATGCAGCTGTCCTGCAGGAATCTACCATGCTCTTACTAATATTTCCCTGTCTTCCTTCCTGAAGACCTGTTTCTGTCATGTTTCCTCCAGGGAATTCCATCCACCCATATTGGACTAGATGATCTTTTGAGGTCCCTTCCAGTCCATAATGATTCTATGATTCTATGATTAAAAAGAAAGTCAAAGAAGAAGGAGGTGACACGTCCTGATGGCTTGAGAGAATCAAATCATGCCTTCTCTACTTTTCAATGGCTTTATCAACATATAAAGACTGAGGATCATAGACTCATAGAATGGCCAGGGATTGAAGGAACCTCAAAGATCATCTAGTTCCAACCCCACTGCACAGGCAGGGGCACCTTCACTAGAGCAGGTTACTCAGGGCCCCAGACAACCTGCCCTTCAACACTGCCAGGGATGGGGCAGCCACAACTGCCTTGGGCAAACTGTTCCAGCATCTCACCATCCTCACAGCAAAGAATTTATTCCTCATGTCCAACATCAGTCTGTCCTCTTCAAGTCTGGACCCCTTTCCCCTTGACCTCTTGCTGTGCACTTGTGTCAAAAGCCCTCCCCCAGCTTTCTTGTAGCCCCCTTTCCCCTGCTAGAAAGTCACCTGGAAGCCTCTTCTCCAGGATGAACTTGCTCAGCCTGTCCTCAGAGAGGAGGTGCTCCAACCCTCTGAGCATTGGAGGTGCTCTCTTCACGACACATTTCAGGAGCTCTATGTCCTTCTGTAGAGACTCCAAAGCCAGACAAAGGACTCAAGGTGGGGTCTCACCAGTGCAGAGTAGAGGGGGAGAATCCCCTCCCTCGCCTAATTGTCACTGCTTCTTTTGATGCAGCCCAGCACACAGTTGGCTTTCTGGGCTGCACCGCCAAGTCCTTCTCCTGAGAGCTGTCCTCAATCCTTTCTCCTCCCATTCTGTACTGGTGCATGGGGTTGCCTCACCCCGGGCGCAGAACCTTGCCCTTGCTGAGCTCCGTGCCGTGATGCCGGTGCACACACACATTCAGAACGTCTGAGAGATGTGTTGCTCCATCTCTTTCAGCCAGTTCTAGCTTCAGCCTGTTTTCTAGCCTGAGATGGACATCTTATATCTTGTGAAGTACCCCACAGATTCGCACTATAAATCATTGATGTCGCGTTTCCCCAGGGCAGAAGGTTGCTTTTAACAAGACACCGAGCCGAATGTGGCCGTGTGCATTTATCAGTCAAGTGTTCAATTAACTGGAAACATTTAATAGCCGCGTAGGACCTGAAGCTTTTGTCCAGCGTAGCCCGTTTGGCAACATTTCACAGGTTGGCAAATGATTACCCTCTCACACAGGGGGTCCTGTGTAAAATTTTCCCCAGGTGAGGGGAAAGAAGTTATGTTCTCATTTCATGCACTGCATGGCCAGCGTTTGCCGAGGGTGTTGTGTTGGCTGTTGATCCTGCAGGACGTTTCCATGGCAAAACGAAGCTGTATGTGCAGCATGACTGGGTGTATCGATGCCTCGTTGAATCTACTTAGCCCCAGTAACCAGAGGAGCAAAAGGGTGGTGGTGTGTGGGAATCAGACCAGCTCAGCAACACAGTTGTCCTCCCAGGCTCATCAGTGAGGCCTGAAACCTCTTCCACTGCTTCTTTGCTTCTTCTGTCCATCTTTATAAACTCCACTTAACAGGAGCCGTCAGTGTGCGCTGGTAGCCCAGAAAGCCAACCGTGTGCTGGGCTGCATCAAAAGAAGCAGTGACAGTCAGTCGAGGGAGGGGATTCTACTCCTCTACTCTGCACTGATGAGACCCCACCTGGAGTCCTGGGTCCAGTTCTGGAGTCTCTACAGAAGAAGGACATTGAACTCCTGGAAGGTGTCCAGAGGAGAGCAACACAAACAATCAGAGGGCTGGAGCACCTCCCCTCTGAGGACAGGCTGAGCAAGCTGGGGTTGTTCACCCTGGAGAAGAGGAGGCTCCCAGGGGACCTTCTAGCAGCCTTGCAAGATCTGAAGGAAAGGGGACTGAACCTGGGGAAAGGCTTTTGACACAGGTGTGTAACGAGAGGTCAAGGGGAAAGGGCTCCAGACTTGAAGAGGACAGACTGATGTTGGACATAAGGAACAAATTCTTTGCTGTGAGGGTGCTGAGATGCTGGAACAGGTTGCACAAGGCAGTCGTGGCTGCCCCATCCCTGAAGTGTTGAAGGCCAGGTTGTCTGGGGCCCTGAATAACCTGCTGCAGTGAAGTTGTCCTTGCCTGTGCAGTGGGGTTGGAACTAGATGATCTTTAAGGTCCCTTCAATCCCTGGCCATTCTATGAGTCTATGATCTTCTAAACCCATCCAAAATACTCATGGCTGCATCTCTTGTCTTTTTTTCCAAGTGTCAAACACCAAGGAGCACCTACAAAATGATGTTTTATTTTCACTACTGTCCTTCTAAAGGAAGATGTGACCCAGTCTAGAGTTATCTGCTGATGTGGGGGAGAGAAAAGTTGCTTTAGTGCAAAGTAAACCAGTAAAACATTGGTTTTCTGCACGAACCTGAAGGTCTACTAGTCCTTACAGTCTACGCACTGTAGGACTGCATCTGGTGTCTGTCCAGATTCACAACCAGCTAAAGAATAGAAATTCTTTCTTTGGCAGCTGGAACAAAGTGTCTTAAGCAAAGTCATATGTTTGATTCTACATCCAGACACGACTCTTACCAGTACAGGTCTGGAAATTTCTCCTACAGTCAGACATGGATTACAAGCCCCTTGTTTTAAACAGGGCACTTGGATCACTTTGTTCCCAGAGAAAAAATTATGGAGATGTACAGGCTGACCCTTGGATCATTCAGACAATAAAGTTTGAATCTAGAAGAATAAACTCACATGGCTAATTTGATTTGGTTTTCTGGGAGGTCTCTTTTTTTAGGGTGCCCTTTCTACCCCTAGAAGCTGGGGATGGGGCACTTCTTCAAGCCAGGGAGTAGCGGTCAATGGGACAGAGTCTAGCTGGTGGCCTGTGTCTAGTGGAGTCCCCCAAGGGTCAGTACCGAGACCGGTCCTATTCAATCTATTCATTAATGACTTGGATGAGGGATTAGACAGCACTGTCAGCAAGTTTGCTGATGGCACAAAGCTGGAAGGAGTGTCTGACACCCCAGCAAGCTGTGCTGCCATTCAGCAGGACCTGGATAGGCTGGAGAGCTGGGCAGAGAGACATTGAATGAAATATAACAAGGGCAGAATAACCCCAGATACCAGTATAGGTTGGGGACTGATCTGTTGGAGAGCAGTATAGGAAAAAGAGACCTGGGGGTCCTGGTGGCCATTGGGATGACTATGAGCTAGCAATGGGCCCTTGTGGCCAAGAAGGACAATGGCATCTTGGGGTGGATTAGATGGGAGGTGGTTAGTAGATCAAGATAAGTTTTCCTCTCTCTCTACTCTGCCATGTTGAGACCATATCTGGAATCTTGTGTCCAGTTCTGGGCCCCTCAGTTCCAGAAGGACACACAACTGCTGGAGAGAGTCCATCATCACAAAGATGATGAAGGGAGTGCAGCATCTCCCTTATGAGGAAAAGCTGGGGGACCTGGGTCTCTTGAGCTTGGGAAAAAGGAGATTGAAGTGTGACTTCACTAAAGTTGATAAATCTGGAAAAGGTGGGTGTCAGGAGGATGGAGCCAGGCTCTGCTCAGTGGCATCCAATGGTAGGACAAGGAGCAATGTGTGTGAGCTGGAGCCTAGGAGGTTCTATATCAATATGAGAAGGAACTTCTTCCCAGTGAGGGTGACAGAGCACTGGAAGGGGCTGCCCATGGGGGTTGTGGACTTTCCTTCTCTGGAGACATTTAAAACCCACCTGAACATGTTTCTGTGTGACTAGATCTAGGGGATTCTGCTGTGGCAGGGGACTGGACTGGATGATCTTTCGAGGTCCCTTCCAATCCCTAATATTATGTGATTCAAACACCAATGTGTTGTGCAAGCAAGAGCTTGAAAAGTGTTTTGAAGGCAAAATGAAGTGGAATTGTTTCAAATGTTATCACAAAGTCCCTTCTTTTTGGACTAAAAAATGGCCTACGACTTACTACTGATTTTCCTGTGGGCACGTTCATTATCTGACGGCTTTACCCAGTGTTTGGATGGAATGTAGAAGTCGAGGGTTCTTCAGCCTGATGACTCTCCCTGTGTTGCACAAATTTCACAGGTCATGTGGTAAGATTTTTGATGTTTTTCTGATTGGAAAAACAAAACAGCACCAGTGAATGAGGTGCTTCTGGCACAAACACTTGGAGGACTACTCATTCATTCTCAAAATTCATGCCACTTTCCCACACAAGGGTTGTCACATACTTGGCAGAGGTCCAAACAGCATAAAACATAATCTGTGAATAAAAGCGACTGAAAGCAGGTCTTTTAGCTGCAAAACATCCACAGATTGGATTCCAAGAAAGCTCTATTTTGAGCCGTTTCTATTAACGATGTTTGCTGTAAAACACAAGGTACCTACGCACATGGCTGCGCGTTAGTCCTTCTGGAATGACTATTATTTTTTGTATTTTAACCCTTAACTCCTGCGTTTTATCTTCTTTTGTGGGTTTGACCCAGACCATTGGTGTTATTTTCACGGAGCTGTTTGTGTTCTAATTAAGCAATAAGGAGCAGAGCCCATCCTGGGGATTAGGAGTGACTCGGGGTGTTGACGCAAAGCCGAGAGCCATTAGCGACACCTGGCCATTAATTCTGCGGGTGATGCTGGTGCCAAACTCATCAGGGCTCTTTCTAACAATTCGTGCTGCTTTTTTGATGGGAAAGAAATTGCTTCTGACTTTTGGAATGTACTGGAGGGCAGGCAAGACGACTGCAGTGTGCTGTCGAGGAGATGACAAGTATAAAGCCAACCGGATGACTGTGATAGTGTTTATAACAAAACAGTTTCTTATTTGTCAGCCCCCACACACATTCTCACAGCAAGAGAGATATTTTCCACAGGGGAGAGATATTTTTGCTACCAACTTGCAGTAAACCCAATTTCATTAGACAGACCAAGCCTGCATCCAAAAGGCACAACTCTTGCTGTTGGGTGGTTTGTAAACCACTCTGGTAGCTGCTCTTTGATAACCGTGTAGAGGAATGGTGTGAAAAACTCATCTAATTAACACATCTGCTGTGGCAGGGGGATTGGACTGGATGATCTTTCGAGGTCCCTTCCTATCCCTAATGATTCTATAATTCTATGATGCTTTACTTGTTGTGTGCCCTTGTGGCCAAAAAGGCTAGTGGAATCCTGTAGTGGATTAGAAGGATGGTGGTTAGTAGTTGGATAGAGGTTCTCCTCCCCTTCTACTCTGCCATAGTGAGACCACACCTGGAATCTTGTGTCCAGTTCTGGGCCACTCAGGTCAGGAAGGACACAGAACTGCTGGAGAGAGTCCAGCACAGAGCCACAGAGATGATGATGGGAGTAGAAACTGTCCCTGATGAGGAAAGGCTGAGGGAGCTGGGTTTCTTGAGCTTGGAAAAAAGGAGACTGAGGGGTGACTCGATGGATGGTGATAAATATGGAAAGGGTGGGTGTCAGGAAGATGGAGCCAGGCTCTGCTCAGTGGCACCCAATGAAAGGACAAGAGCAATGACTGTGAGCTGGAACATAGGAATGATCCACATCAATATGAGAAGGAACTTCTTCATGGTGAGGGTGCCAGAGCACTGGTAGGGGCTGCCCATGGGGGTTGTGGAGCCTCCCTCTCTGGAGACATTAAAACCCGCCTGGACATTATTCTGTGCGACTTGGTCTAGGCGAGGCTGCTCTGGCAGGGGAACTGGACTAGCTGATCTTTCGAGGTCCCTTCCAATCCCTAGTGTTCTGTGATTCTCAGTGTTGGGTCTACCCATCTCATGGCACTGTGGCAGGACGTGAGCAGACACAGCATGGCCGTGCGGGTGTTTCAATGACCTAGATAAATGTGCATCATTTCCTCTGTGTGTAACGGCTGCGAGTGTTTAATTACGACGAGTTGCGACTGTCGCAGTTTATCTCAGCCCCCCAGGGAGCCCTTGAAAGAGAACTTTCCTATTCCCTGGTATGCAGCGAGAGCAATTTTGCAGCAACCCCATACTAGGATATTATAATCCATGCTGCTTCCTCATTTTCATCCCGCGGAGATGTACGAACGCGGCCGGTGGAGCCTGTGTGACACGGGTCCGCGCAGCGAGCAGAAGGTTACAAATGGAAAAGGAGATTTAATGGGAAATGGGCTGCAAGACAGCAGTCGTGATGACTTTTTTTTTTCTTCACAAGTCATTAAATTACTGACCACACATTAATTCTGAGGTTAACTCCTTTGGTTAAACTAATCACTATTAATCAATGAAGCTGTTAATCAAATTACTGGGAGCACAGGAGCGAGTAAATTGGACAGGCAGATAATCTCTTGGGCTGACCAAAGATGCTGAAAAAGTCTGCACCCCCCTCAGAAGAATGACTGCCTAGTTTGTTTGCTGCCTGCTAATGATGTCTGTTTGTGGCAGCATTAACCCCTACTGCACCTTAACTTTTTTTGGGGGGGACCTTCCAGCCTCTCTACCAAGTGTGAGCTTGTGTCCCGCGCTTGCACCCTCTCTTCCACAACCATACACGTGGAGACAAGGATGGAAACTTCTCACAGTGGAGAGGTTTCAGGCAGAGGATTGATGGCCAGTGACTATGAAGCCAAACCAGCCTCTGTACTTGCTTTGCGCTACACGACTTCCTGCTGTTGTTTCTGGTTACAGTAGATAATAAAAACTGTTACGAAATCCTCTTAACAAGAAAACAAAACACAGATGGCATCCTGAATGCAAAGCATCTGGGGATGGCAATCAGCTCTGGCCTTAATACTGCTTTGTTCCATCCCAGTTTTCTCGAGAAAGTGGGAAAAGGGATGGCAGGAAATGCTGTGCAAGTTGGTGGCGCAAACTTCGCCAGCCACCAAGAGACTCACGCTGTGCTGGGAGTAACTGGGTCAGCGGGGAGGACTGCGGCTTTTCAGGAACACTCGGGGCTGATGCAGAGTGTAGTTATTTCCTTATCTCTCGAGGTCTTGGCTGGGAGGGCCATCTCCTAGACAGTTGTTCCTCAGATTGATAGCCGGCTATTTGAGGACCTGCACGGCCACTTCTGAAAGAAGGGAAACGTGGTTGTTATTTCTGCTGTAAATTCTGAAAGCAGAATAATAGCCCAGGCTTAGGGAGCAGATGTGGCCTCACAGAAAACTTTTGAAAACATCCCCATTGAGAAATGTTTGGGTCATGTTTTCGGTCTTCCTCCTCCTTTGTTCCCTGGGAACGCAGATAGCAAACCAAGTCTGGAAATCGACGGCGCAGTGTACGTTTGGCACTTCTCCAGTGACCCCATTTGTGTTCGTTAGCCTGTCGTTAGCCCAGCACCACAGAGATCAGCCGGGCTGAGTTTCGACGCAAAGGTCCCTGCGATGGGTGTATTCGTCTATTCCCAGGGGCCACCCTCAGAGAGGGCTACCTGCCAGGGGGCTATAACCCAGTTGTTTGTGAGAACATGAAAACAGATAATGAGGGATGAGAGAATGGCGATGCCCTCGTCCTTGTTGGCAAGAGAAGCGCATTGAGCGCATCCAAGGGAAGCCTGATGCTCTGGTCCTACTCCCTGGTGCAAGATGATGCCAGCCGCGTGGGCTGTCGCGATTTACGCTGGCTGCCGAAGCCTCCGGTTCCAGCAGACATGAATGTCGCTGAGCAAGGGACTGCTTTCCACTTTTGCTTTGTTGGGTGTCTTCATTCCTCCAGGATCTGGGTGGAAATGTCTCTTTAGCTTGGAGAAGACTGGGGAGTCACCCCATTAATGTCTATAATAGCAACAGGACGAGAGGGCAGGGCCTGAAACTGCACCAGGGGAGGGTTAGGCTGGATGTTAGGAAGCCCTTCCTCATGGAAAGGGTGATCAGAGACTGAGCTGGACTGCCCAGGGCAGCGGTGGTGTCCCTGCCCCTGGAGGTGTTGAAGGACAGCCTGGCTGTGGCCCTTAGTGCCCTGGTCTGGCTGATGTGGTGATGTTAGGTTCTGGGCTGGGCTTGACCTCAGGTGTCTTTTACAGCCTCAATGATTCTGTGATTCTGTTTAATGCTCATTTTGATAGGTTCTTAAGCCTGGAGTATTTTTTGCTCTTTGCTGTGAATTCAGGGCTTGTTCTTGGCTTTGCTTTTAAAAGCCTCGTGTCTCTGTGTGTTTGTGTCTGATGAGGATAGCAGCACAGGGTAAGGAAGAAAATTATAGTGTGTGATCATGCATTACCCTCCCAGCAGGGACATGACTTGCCCCTGAGGGTCGTGTCGGCTTTAGGCATTTAGAGAGTGAGATACCTGGAAATTAGGGGGCTGCTGAGACCAGGAAGGGGCTGGGTGGCTGGGAAGCAGAGCTGACGGCTGCATCGCTGGGTGAAGGGTGTGCAGGGAAACCCATCCTCCTCCTCCATCTTGAGAAGGCTGTGGTTGCCTCTGTAAGGACATATCAGCCCAAACACTCTGAATATTTTGCAGGGGACTACATTTTACTTAATTGAGCATAAAATACTAATTACATGGACATGGAGGCTCGAATCGATGCAGGGATGAGGGAGGCATGTTTTATTATGAATCAAGAGCCAGCAGTCCCATTGCTGCATCCAGTACTCAGGGTGTAAAATACTGGTGCACACTGCCATGGCTAGAGCTTGACACAGCAGCCTCACTTTTAAAGCCCACCTGGCCATGTTCTTGGGCGACTTGGTCTAGGTGATCCTGCTCTGGCAGGGGGATTGGACTGGATGATCTTTTGAGGTCCCTTCCAATCCCTAATGTCCTGTGATTCTGTGATTCTGTGACTTTGAAGCTCTGTTTGATTCCCTTATAAAGTATTTAAGCCGGTTGTGCCTTGAAGCGAATTCCTTTCCCCTAATTGCTCAGATAATATGAAGCAAAAAATAATCAAAGGACAGCACAACCAATTCGGTGATAACGATGCACTTCGTTTTATAATAGAATCACTCAGATCGGAAAAGACCCTTGAGATCATCAAGTCAAACTCATGACCCTGCTCTACCAAGTTCATCACTAGACCAGATCTCCAAGCACCACATCTAAACGATCTTTAAATGCATCTATTGATGGTGACCCAATCCCCAGCCTGGGCAGCCTTTTTCAAACACTGGCTACTCTTATCAGTGAAAAATGTCTTCCTAACGTCCATCCTAACTCTCTCCTGGTGTCCATTGGGATTTTACAACCTAAGATAACCAGGCTGGGAGTCTGATGTTCTTGACTTACACGGAAATAGTGGAGTTCAGATAGCAAATGCCTCTAGCAAACCAGCATAGAACCTATTTGGCTGAAAGTCTGTGCACATCTTCACAGGACTGAGGGACAGCTGAAGATCAACAGCACCTCTGGAGCCTGTCTAGCCCAACCTTTTTGTTCAAATAGCTGTTCAGAAACTAGCATTTCTCATGGGGCTTAAAGCTCTAGCAATATACAAGTCAAGAGGGATCAAAGAAAGACACAACCCTCCCTCCAGTTTGCAAAACACATTAATTTTTGTCTTTTTCTTCCAGGATGAGAAGAAGAGAAATCCCATTTTGTAATCTGAAAAACTTATTATGTCCTAAAGATTCCTCTGGGAGTGAAATTCTAGCAGTTCCTACAAATATTGTAAGGCATACATACTCCTGGTGAACTTCATCCAGTGAAACGAGGAAGAGCTGACTCTGCTCCAGAGCCTTTTGCGCAGACACCATCTCCTTTTCTTTTCTTTACTAGATAGTAATGTCCTACCTAAGTGGCTCCTTAAGATGCTGCTGCAGCTGTTCTCAAGCAATAACCATGCATTGTAGGGTGTCTGTCTGGGATCTGGCATTTGTGAGACCCCACCTGGAATCCTGGGTCCAGTTATGGAGTCCTCAACAGAAGAAGGACAGAGATATTCTGGAAGGTGTCCAGAGGACAGCAACTCCAATGATCAGAGGGCTGGAGCACGTCCCCTCTGAGGACAGGCTGAGGAAGCTGGGGTTCTTCAGCCTGGAGAAGAGGAGGCTCCCAGGTGACCCTAAGGCAGCTTTTGAATCTCTGAAGGGGGCTACAAGGAAGTTCAGAGAGAGATTTTGACACTAGAGGAAAGGGTTCCAGGCTTGAAGAGAGGAGGTTGAGGTTGGACATGAGGAACTGGCTGCAGGATAGAAGCCAGAGAGTGGCAGTCAATGGGACAGAGGCTAGTTGGAGGCCTGTGTCTAGTGGAGTGCCCCAAGGGTCAGTGCTGGGACCAGTCCTGTTCAATCTATTCATTGATGACTTAGATGAGGGATCAGGGTGCCCTGTCAGCAAGTTTGCTGATGACACAAAGCTGGATGGTGTCACCGACACCCCAGCAGGCTGTGCTGCCATTCAGCAGGACCTGGACAGGCTGGAGACCTGGGCAGGGAGACATTGAATGAACTATAACAAGGGCAGTGTAGAGTTCCACATAAATATCAGAAGGACCTTCTTCCCAGTGAGGGTGACAGAGCACTGGAACAGGCTGCCCAGGGAGGTTGTGGAGTCTCCTTCACTGGAGATGTTTAAGACCCACCTGGATGTGTTCCTGTGTGACTTGGTCTAGGTGATCCTGTTGTGGCAGGGGGATTGGACTGGATGATCTTTTGAGGTCCCTTCCAATCCCTATTGAGGATTCAAGAAATGCTTTGCTGTGAGGGTGCTGAGATGCTGGAACAGGTTGCCCAAGGCAGTTGTGGCCTTGATTTGGGAAAGACCCTTCTGACCAGGAGGCTGCATCAACATTGCTGTGGGGCTCAGAGTGCTTCCGCTGCCCGACTGCTGTGATCTTCAACTGAAGATGCTGGTGATGCATTAACAGGGCTCTAGAATTTTTACATTTCATCCACCTTATCTGTCAGACAGCGAAGTCTACCTTTCATCACGTCCTCTTGCACTCAGACTGTTGTGATCCATTTTCCACCGTGTGCATCCAGATGGGTTTCACAGTTTAGGTTTCTCCCACTGACTTTTTTTTTCAACACAAAGATGTTCCTGTTTGGTTTAGACACTAAGTGCTTAAGAGGGGTATTATTTTCCACTGAAAGTTTTAATTTCCTCATCAGGGCTGAGTGGCTTTCGCAGACGCATCCTCAGCCGCTGCATCGTGGCTCAGCAGGTTGGCAATTGTTTCCATCCCTCTAAAATAAGCAGCCTGCTATGACTGCTCATGGAGACTTCAAGGTCCTTTGGGATGCCTGCAGACCCCAGTGCACCCTGCATCTGCAGCAGACAAATCATAGAATCATTAGGGATTGGAAGGGACCTTGAAAGATCATCCAGTCCAATCCTCCTGCCACAGCAGGATGACTCTTGGCACGCAGCTAGAGCTCCTTTGCTGGATGCTCTCAGTGTCACAGGACCCACTGTGCCCCATCATCCAAACCTTCAGGGTTGGGTGGCACTTGAAGCTTGGCAGAGCTGCGTCCCTGTGAAAGGCCTGACGAGCCGAAACCCACCGGGGAGCACGTCTGAGACAAGGGTCCTTGTTTTAGTTGTGTCCTCCCGTTCCATTAAGCACTTACTGAAATATATGGTGCATTCAGCTTTTTTCATATTACGCTCTGTAATTGTATTAATAAAAGGTATTTACCCTTCATTATTTTAATTCCCCAGAGGATTACTGCAGACAGGATATAATTAATCCAGATGCTCATACGAATCCGGAGAGGTTGTACGCAACGACCACTGCCTTTACTAAAAGTAATTGCACACGTTCACCACGGTCCAACCTCTGTGGCGTTTTAAGAGGAGCGTGTCTAATGCATGAAAGGGAAGGGTTGGTTATTATCTGTATTATCTCTAGCACTCTGGCTTAATTAAGGGTGTTAAAGAAAGATAAAAGGTAGGAGAGAATCATGCAGGAAGATGAAATGCTTTGCCCAAGGTCACAGAATGGAGATTAGCACCTGAGTCTTTACCACCCCAGTCTAATGCCCAGTGCATTAGATCAGATGGCTTCCCAAATCACCCTTCCCAGAGATCAAACACCTTGAACACCCGAGGAAGCCTCTTGAGGAGAAAAATGAAGATGCCCCAGACTAGACGGCTAGAACCGCAGCAACACACAAGGCGTCGCTGGAATTCATTAGAAGGAATTGAGGAGAATGCTAAAAATGAAAAATTAGTGCTTTAAAGCAATCAGGGCGATGGAAGCTTCTACCTTGCTCCAGTCTGGGACTCGTGTCAATTAAACCGTGCTCCTTGTTTAAAGCACTGATGCTTCCAGCTGCATTGCTGAGCTAGGGACAGGCTTTCTTGGATTCACGGCTTCTGAAATGAGAAGAATTGGTTTCCAAGGAATGCAAAGTGCTAAGGAAGTAACCACTTACCGACCCATTCATCCGGGAGCAGTTTGAGGAGCAGCTTTTTACATCTCTGGGCATCTGCAAGATGAAAAGTTCACTAGCAGACAAGCGTCATCCCTTCTGAGCAGCTCTTGTTCAAGCAAGTCCCCTGGCTGGCTCCCTTACTCAGTGCTCCAGGAGGCCCCTGCTCACTGAAGCAACCAGTGCCTCTATCCTTTCTACCCCACCTCAGCCCAGTGAGGGGGATGTTGAAGGGTTGTTGGAAAGACTCAGCGGTCAGCTCCTGTGTCCCACTGAAACAGGAGCAATTGAGAGATGGAGCTCTGGTCCTGATGGAACTCTCAGTGTGGACCTATAAAAGCTGTAAAACATGTAGCCTTTATGCCCCAAAATAAAAAGGCAGCAGCTAACATTAATACATTCAAAAATCAGTGGTGTCTAGGTGATCCTGCTGTGGCACGGGGATTGGACTAGATGATCTTTCGAAGTCCCTTCCAACACCTAATGTTCTGTGTGGTTCTGTGTGTGAGTGGTTTTCAAGTATCTCCATGGAAATAGTCACTAGAACAGGCTGCCCAGGGAAGTGGTGGAACGACCTTCCCTGGATGTGTTTAAAAAACTAGTTGATCTAGCACTTGAAGCTCTAGGAGTTAGGGAGACGTTGGGATGAAGGTTGGACTTGATGATCGTGAAGGTCCTTTCCAGCCATGATGATTCTATGACTCTACGAAATCCACATGATGGTGTTCGAGCACAGGAGTTTCTGCTAGAAAAAGTTGCTTTCCTGAAACAAGAGACCTAGCAGTGAAATCTACCATTTCCGAGGTGGCATTTCTTCCCAAACTGTTGAAGGGCTCCAGAACAGCCAAAACCCCTGCTCACTGCAACAGTGAGGTCACTTGTAGCTGGCGTGATGAAGCGAGCTTCAGCCTTCACCAAAGTCAGTCTAAAGGGGCTAGTACCTGTAGGACACCAGGTGAGAACTGGGTTGAAATTGTCACACAGACCCATATGAGCTGGACATTTAAGATCTCATGAGCAATCTGTGGCAATCCAGGGCTTGGTGCAGTTGCCTAACAATGGGCCATGTGCAATATCATAGGTTGCCTGAGACTTCCACACGAGACTGGCAGATGTGCCAACAAATCTCTGGGGGAACTGTACCCTTCTAGACCACCACCTGGGGTCCTGCTGTCTCTGTGGCACCTCAGTTGGCAATGAACAGATAAAAACAGAGCTTTTCGCTGCCTTTTAGAGGCTTTGATGAGGACACTTGAATCTAGACCATCTCAGTCTGAAACACTGCCACGGGCACACCTTCCTCTCAAACACAAGGCTGTTTGATGTGCCTATCTTGGCAAGCACTGCTGCACGGTGGAGCCAGCAGTTTGGGTGCAGCTTTCTATTGACACAGCTGTAAAACCCTCCCTTTCTGGCACTGAGGTAGATCCTGTTGGGCTGGGGCTCTCTGCCCTGCTTTTCACAGCACAGCACAGATATGGCCTTTGTTTCATGCCTCTTGTTTAAAGCAAGTGAAGCGAGGCCTTGGACTTTGGGCTCCCTTATCCGTGGCACTACCTGCATTCTCACATCTTTGCTTCTGCAGGCTCCCTGGAGAGGGGAGTCACCTTCCTGTGCGACTTGACCTAGATGATCCTGCTCCGGCAGGGGGATTGGACTAGATGATCTTTTGAGGTCCTATCCAATCCCTAATGATTCTAGCACTCAGGATCCTAAACTCTACTCAACACTTCAGAGAACAGCTGTCTGGTGGCTCCAGCTTGAGGTGTTGTGTGTCTCTCCCAAGTGTCTGGAGTCAGTGGAACAGATTTGTTAACATTTATCAGGCAGTGGAATTCCAACAGGTTTTTGACTGGAAATGGGAAAGAAATTGCAAAGGATAACATTCATGTCATCGGATTTTATTGGGTGTCTAGTGTGACCACGAAGGCACTTTATATCACATGGGAAGATAAGTGCCTCCAGGGGTTAAAGAATAATATTTCTCTCTCCTTTACATAATTTTTTATGCTTAAATGGCTATCTGCTTCTTGGGAAGAAAGTAGGTGCTGGGATTGTTCATTTTAAATAGATATCTCCCATCTCCTGGGCTGTGCAGGCTAATTCCCTGCCCTGCGTTCGCAGCAAGCCTGTGGCTTTCCCATCCAGTGCCCCAGCACCCCAGTCAAAGTCAAGGCTGAGCCTGCTAAAGCCAAACTGCTTGGCACCTTGGAACAGTTCACACTTCCCAATTCTTATTTCATATGATCAGGATTCAAACATCGCAGGACTTGAACAGGAGACAGCTCTGAGTCCTACAGGACTGCAGTGCAAAGGTTGGACTAGATGACCTCTTGAGGTCCCTTCCAATCCCTAATGCTCTGTGGTTCTGTTTTTGAGCTCTTGGTGACTATCTTCTTCTTCCTAAGAAAATGGATTTTATAACCCAATCTGAAATGTTGTGAGTCAAGCTGAACACTCCAGGATGACTCTGACCTTGGCAACGTGATAAAGGAATCACAACTCCTTAGACACCTGCACTACAGGCTCATGTAGTCACCTCGGTTCTTCCCAAAAGACGCAAACCCGCTTCCTGACGTTCGCTGTAGCTCCCATTTCAGGTGCACGTGCATCCAGCTTTCGATATTCTCAGAAGGATTCGGGCTGCCTAACTCAGCAGTAACTGTGATCAATAACACAGCAGGCTCTCCTCAGGAATTGCTTTTTAAACCCCTTTCTTAGCAAAAATCCACACGTTAAAGCCCCGTAAGCCATTAGAGACAACAGTAGGCACACAGCGCACGGAATTACGCTGCCTACGCCTTTGCTTTTCCACACGGACGTCAATCTTTGCCAAACAATCCTGCCCTGGCAGGGGACTCGATGGTCGTTGGAGGTCCCCTCCAATCCCTAATGTCCTGTGATTCTGTTGTTGCCGTGTTTCTGCTGAAAGAAGGCAATGGGAGACACTACAGTTACAGGAGAAACTTGAAGCTTCTGCATCAAATGAAAACAAATCAAATTACCGATAAGTGATCTATGCATGAACAAGTGAAGCATGAAATTCAGCACGGGTGGCTAGGTGAGAGGGGGAACAGGAGCAAAAGAGAGGCTTGATGTGTTTTCTTTTCCTGAAGGGCAACTGAAGAGAAGACAGGGATCTCTCATGTGTCTTAAAATGGGTATAGACTTGATACGAGTAGGACGTTGCTCATATCTCCATCATGACCAAAGGCAAGACAAGAAATGATCAGCTTAAATTACAGCACGAGGGATCTAGGTTAAATGTAATGATTGTTAAGAATTGGCACGGTCTACTGAGACTGTGGAGTGGTTTAGCGCCGCACCAGACACGCGTCTCTCTGTAACGGATGTTCATTCCTGCCTGAGGATGGATTAAAATTAGCTGACCTCCTGAGGTTTAAGCTAAGTCTACATTTGTGTGGTTCTGCAAAATCAAACCCAGGCAGTTTGCAAAAGAGATGTCATCTCCAACCGCTATCTCCAAGGAGCCCTGCTATCCCACAGTTGCTATTGGAGGGGAATATTTTAGGCCAGTTAGGGGCATCTGCGATTGTTTGCACACGCTCAGCAGACCTACAACGCGGTACATGACAGGGATCCTTTCTACCAGCCGAGCCTTTGTTTTAAGGCGATCAATTAATTCGGCGTCTAATCTCTGTTCCCCTTCTTTCCTGGGATTAGTTTAAATATTTGAACACGTTAATAAAGAATTTGAAATAAAAGCTCAACCACACATTTCGTTATAAATCTCTTTGTTTCACAGAAAGGCACTTTGACATTCTGTCACTTATTAAACAGCTTTTCCCAGGCACTTTATCTACAGCAGTGGGAAAGGTGAGGTCTTGTTGAAATAAGAAAAAATTACTGAGAAGTAGGAAAATCTGCTTCTCCAGTTCAGCTCGGATAGAAGGAGACTGAGGAGTGACTTGGTTGATGTTAATAAATATGGAACGGGTGGGATATCAGGAGGGTGATGGAACGCTGGAAGGGGCTGCCCAGGGAGGTGGCAAAGAGCCTTGGGTTCATCGAGTTCAAGCATCAACTCTGCTTTAAGTTCACCCCTAAACCAGGTCCCCCCCAACACTGCATCTAAGCGACTTTTAAACACATCCAGGGATAGGGGCTCAACCACCACCCTGGGCAGCCCATTCCAGTGCCTGACCACTCTCTCCATGAAGAATTTCTTCCTGATGTCCAGTCTGAACATCCCCTGTTGGAGCTTGAAGCCCTTCTTCTGGTTCTGTCCCTAACTACCTGTGAGAAGAGACCAGCACCAACAGCTCTACAGTGTCCTTTCAGACAGTTACAGAGTGATGAGGTCTCCCGTCAGCCTCCTCTTCCTCAAACTAAACAGCCCCACCTCTCTCAACCTCTTCTTGTAAGATGTATTGTCCAGGCCCTTCACTAGCTTTGTTGCCCTCTTCTGCTCTCGCTCCAGCACCTCGATGTCTCCCTTGTACTGAGGTACCCAAAACTGGACCCAGTACTCAAAGTGTGGCCTCACCAGTGCTGAGTACAAGGGGAAATAGAAACAGGGGAAAAGATCTTTTGAGGTCCCTTCCAAGCCCCAATGTTCTGTGATTCTGTGATATCACTTTGTTTAAAACGCTTTTTGTTCAGTCTTTGAAGGAGTGGATTTCTCAGGTCCAAGAGCTCTGCAGCCTAGATAATGGAAATTAATTAGACCTGTGATTTGATAGCCACGGTCTGATAATCTCTAGGAAGTGCAAAAAAGCATTCAGCGTTTGCTCCCACGTGGTTGTTTCTGGAGTGTTGAAGATCCAGGTGCAGCCTTCTCCATTAAATTAACACAAGCCCCCACATCCACAGCCCCTACAAGATGCAGTCAGACACTACTGACATTAAACTCACTGGAAGATATATTTGGTGATAGAATGATGGAACACGTTTTACTGGAATTGAAGGCACCGCTCGCAGACCCAGCAATACTTTCAATAATTGCTGCTCCATCATGTTTCATCGGTGCCTCTGTGCTGCAGCCACCCAGTGTGTAGGTGTCAGACCATCTCCAGCTGTCAAGAGCACATCAGCAGTTGAAATTCAGTTATTTCCTGCTCTTTTCTGCTGTTGGGGCCTTTCACCTCCTATGTTCCAGCTCACACCCATTGCCCCTTGTCCTATCACTAGATGACACTGAGAAGAGCCTGGCTCCATCCTCCTGACCCCCACCCTTCACATATTTATAGACATACATGAGGTCACCCCTCAGTCTGCTTTTTTCCAAGCTCAGGAGACCCAGCTCCCTCAGCATCTCCTCACAGCAGTGCTCTTCAGACCCTGCTGCCCTGCTGGCTGGAGGACATCTGACTGACCGGGATGTTCCTCAGCACTGCTATTTTTCAGTGCAGGCAGAAATCGCTTTGCTGATTGTCTTCCAAAGAAGCAGGAGCCTGGATGTGACTGGCACACCAGTAACAAAAAGGAAGCCTTTTAAAATGATAATTAAGCCAAGACGGTTTCATATCCACAGCTTTCTTCTTTTTTTTCCTTTTATAATTAATTCTGGCCAAGGTTCCAGGGTATCTCTCCACACTCCTCCAGCCCTTCGTGTTTTTGCTTCCTAAAAAGCTCCGCGTTGTCTCTCTTTGTTATTTAGCCGTTGCTGCTTCCCAGAACAGAACGGCTGCGCTTCAGGTTTTGGCAGGAACAGCCCCTTTTTCTACACTCGGTGCTGGGGTGTGAAAGGCTCTGGGAAACGTCCCACCGAAAAGCTTCGTGAAGACGCAGGCTGATTATTCTTGCGGTGGGGAATGACAGGTTGGGCTGCCGGCTCGCTCCGTGCGCAGGTGCCAAAGTCCCGCCAGGAAATGCTGATGGGTTTTGCTGGTTCACTGCGGCAGATGGGACGCGTCAGGCGAGCTCTGCCTACCGGGAGGGTGCAGGGGGCTGCCTCGGCTCTGCTCGGGGGTCTTGGCCTGGAAGCAGGAAAGCGAGCACGTCTGAGATTTATACTGCACCAGCGCAAAGCTCAGGTTTTTGGAATCCCAGCCCCCATCAGCAGAGGAGAGGGTTTGTCCTTCCTCTGTGCCTCAGAGCACAGTTGCGAAGCAAGCAGAGAGAGCCATCTGCTTGCTGACTGCTACAGAGCCGAGCGATGCTTGTGTCTCTCTCACCTCCCTGTAATTGTTTGCGGCGTGCTGGGCTCATCCCACCTCTCTGCGGGAGCGCAGGGACCTGGGGCCAAAGTGTAAAATATCTGCAGGTGCTGCCCAGCATCCTCAGCTGCTTGTCTGGAGAGGGTCAAGGATGCTGAGTGGGCAGGCAGGCTGTGATGGCTGGGGTCTTGAATATGGTTGGGTCTTGAAGGCTAATGTGACCTGTGCAAGGCAGCCGTGAGGAAGCAACGGTGGCTTTGGTGCTTAGCAAGGGGCACATCTGACCCAAGTGCTGCTGGAAGTCCCCAGCACCAGGTTTTGCCATCTCTTTTTAAGTCAGGACCCACTCAAAGTGCTGGTGGAACTGGTTGTCAGCTGATGGACCTCACTGGGCATCCTTCTACTCACTCCTGTCAGAGCAGGTAGGGTAGGCTCTGGAAGTGTAGACAGACACTTCCAGACAGCTACAGACAGCTCTGTAGACAGCCCATGCTGGTAATTCCCAGTGACTGTGTGTGAGGAAGGCAGTGCCCTGCAAGGGTTGTGCGGGGATGTCATACCCCTAATTCTCAGTTGTGTGAAGAACGTGCAGTTGGCTACAGAAATGTGGGCTTTTACGTTATTCTGAGTCACACGAAGCACTGCAGGCTCTGCTGGGGTTGTTGTGAGCAGCTGAACATCTGCACCGGGGCCCCTGCTGCTTAAATAACTATTGTAATAGATAAAAACAGCAAGAAGCTTGAAGGGAGAAGCTGGTCAGCCTTGCCAACGACATACGTGTGCCTGGGACAACTGACCCTAAAACTTGCATTCATGCTCAGAGGAGCCATTTCACCTTGTCCTGCAGAAGTGACCTGCTTCTTCTGCCCTGAACACAGTAAATTCTTGCACACAACATGGCCCTGGGGCTCCAGTCAGTCCCACTCCTGCCCTGCTGGCTGGAGGTCCAGGGAAACTGAGTTGGGGCACTGAGCAGGAGGACAATGAGATCAGTGGCTGAAGGCAGCTGAACTGGGGTGCCCAAAGAGCAAGGGACTCAGGTAACAGTTGAACAGCAGCTCTAGAATGTCATCATGTCCCTGGGGTGATGTGAAACTCTATCAGCACCTTTTCTAAGGCACAAGGAAGGAAGATACCCATTGATGTTTCCTCCTTCCACGTTGTTGAACTGCTAGCGAAGGTGTTGGCTTGTCCCTAGTTCATGTCACTCCTGCTGTTGGCCCCTAAACAAGGTATCCAGAGGAGCAGGATAGCTTAGACACCTCTGCTGTTACCTGAACAGTCCCAGGAGCACAGTGCTCTGCCCTTGGCTTCAGTGGTAGCCACCCAACCCAGCATGAGTTGTAAGTTACCCAGCACGAGTTTTGAGTTACCCACTCTGCTCCACTGCAGAGGGGGGAACCCTCAGTGGGGCCTGAGCTATCCATAACAGGGCTGGAGATGCTGCTTGGAGATTTGCTGGTTAACAGGTTAGCAGACAGCAAGAAGAGCAGGAAGCAGAGGGTGGCAAACAAGAAGCAACAGCAGCACGGATGACTGCTGAGCCATCACTAGAGATTGCATCCTAACTCACTAGTCAGCACTGCTGAAAGTACTTTGACATGAATAGAAGAGGAGGAGGGGGGATAAAAACCAGATGCAGAAAGCAGTTTAAGGGGTCTCCCCTAGTGTGGTACTTCTGGACCCACAGCACTCTTTCCAAGGGGTGCTGTTACAGTAGGAATGCCCACGAGCTGGGCATTGTGGTGTCTTCATACCTGTGCTGCAGATGGGGACATTGTGACCTGTTCCCAAGCTCAAAACGGATCTGCTGGGGGTCCCAAGGTGATGCTGAGCACCTCAAAAGGGTCAAACGTGCTGGTTCCCTCTGCACCTGCAAATGCTCCAGAGGGTTTCAGGAACCAGGGAGGGAGTGGAGGCAACTTCCCTGAAAGGGGTTCAACAAATGAGGACACAAGGTGTTTCAGGAGGTGGGTTAGTGGTTTGAGTTTATAGGGCTGGTGGGCAGACTTGATAATCTTGAAGGTCTTTTGCAACCCTTATGATTTTACGATTCTAAAACACCCCTCTGATTTCAGCAGTAAGAATGTGACCTCCATGTCTCGAGTCATTCTGAAGATGGAATCTGCACTGCTAGCATTAACGCAACCAGAGAAGAACAGGGCAAAGCTAACAAACACTCATCAGCAAGTAGGAGAAAACCCTACAACAGTGGTTTTTCCTGGCATCACTTAGGTTTTGCCATTTTTCAATAAAGAACAGAAATAGCCAGTAACCCACATGAACTGTTGTGTACGTGTTCCAGCTGTGCCCTCGCTCTCCAAGTCTCCTTTGCCTGGCAGTCCACTCTCAACACAGAGCTGCTTGAGAGAGTCCAGCGCAGAGCCACAGAGATGATGAAGGGAGTGGAACATCTCCCTGATGAGGAAAGGCTGCGAGAGCTGGGTCTCTTGAGCTTGGAAAAAAGGAGAGTGAGGGGTAACCTCATTAATGTTGATAAATATGTGAAAGGTGGGTGTCAGGAGGAAGGAGCCAGGTTCTTCTCAATGTCATCTAATGAAGAACAAGGAGCAATGGGTGTCAGCTCGAACACAAGAGGTTCCACATCGATATGAGAAGGAACTTCTTCCCGGTGAGGGTGACAGAGCACTAGAAGGGGCTGTGCAGGGAGGTTGTGGAGTCTCCTTCACTGGAGGTGTTTAAAAGCTGCCTGGATGTGTTCCTGTGTCACTTGGTCTAGGTGATCCCGCTGTGGTGGGGGGATTGGGCTGGATGATCTTTCAAGGTCCCTTCCAATCCCTAATGTTCTGTGATTCTGTGACTCTGCTTCTCATTTCTTCACACAGATGGAGGAGCCAGCAACATTTCCACATCCTTGACTGTTCCACTTTCAACACCCATTTCCTCGTTTCTCCTCATAAGGAAGCACTTTTCTCGCTCTGCGCTTCCATTAAGACAATGCACAAGTCTAATAGTTCCTAAAAAGAAAGTGACTAAAGCTGTCCTAATGTTTTTACAGATTCATTAAAGGTCTTATTAATTTTTCTCTGTATTGGAAAAAATCTCATCTTTTACTTGTGCCATAATCAGGAGTGGTACCCAGGTTTTCAGGGGTGAAGTATTTGCACGTTAACCTTTCCTTCTGCTCTGAGCGATCGCTCCTGCGAACCTGCTGAACTACAAATCAAATCAGGGCTTTTAAAGGAGGCCCTTCCCTTCTGTCCTTCCCATCACACTTTGAACTGTTTCTCTGTGTAGCCACACTGGGACCAAGGTGACTTGTGGAGAAGAGACAGGCTAACGGCTCTTTAGTCCTTCCAGTCCTTTGCTTCCTCCATTCTGAGGCTTCCTGGTGCTACTTTTGCTGTGAAGCCCACATCTCCAGTTCCTGGGGGTCTTCAGCTCATTTCCAGCTGCTTCTCCTTATTTCCTTGTTGTGCTTTCCCTCCTGCTTGTTCTGGCAAAGTGGTAGGAGCTAGAAAGGGTCTCCAGACTGAGTGCAGGGCCTGGAGTAGCCCCGAGGACCCTATGTGGCAGCCAAGCATCCTAGTGGGAAGCCCACGGATGAGGATGCTGGGATGAGGCTGGCAGTTGGTCCCCACAGACAGCTCCACATGCCACCTTTGCGGGGGGAGGGATGTACCCGTATGTTCCCTACCCAGGGGCGATGCATGATAAGTAAACTTTTAATTGATCCAATTACAACAGCCAGCGGCTGAAGTAGAGCAGTAAAACTGCAAAAGCATAAAAGCAAGGATGGAGCAAGTGATTTACAGCCCCCCTGTATGTGCTCGCCCCTCAGCAGCGCTGCGGCGCGGGCGGGTGGCGGTTAGCGGTGCGGCAGCGGTGGGGTTTCACAAAGCACCCCAGCCTCCCTGACAGCTACGAGTGAGTTATTTCCGAGGCGCGTGGCACGTCGCCTCTGATCCTGATGCATCTCCTAACGACGATACTTCATAAATCCCCGCTCTATACCTTCCCCGACGATGGAGGAGAAAAGGGCCAGTTTATAATCCGTCGTCATGGAAATAGTTGGGAAGTTTCCGCGTGCAAAGGTGATCTTAGAGGTCTTTTCCAGTCTCAACAGTCCTGTGACTCTGTGATAACTGGGATGCAAAAATACCACAGAATCATAGAACAGTTTCAGCTGGAGGAGACCTTCACGTTCATCAAGTCCAACCTTTTCCCAGCCCTATCAGCACCAGTAAACCCTGTCCCCCAGTGCAACACCTTCTCTTCAAGCGTGTTCCCATTGATTCTGTCTTGTGGAACTGTCTAGTCTGGAAAATAAAGGTAGAAGCTGCAACAAAAGCCAAGGGAAAGGCACTTACTTTGTGGACAGGTGCATTCCACTATCCAAGGGAACCCATGAGTTTCCTTGATCCCAGGCATCCCCAGGAGTCCACAGTGGTGCAGCACTGCACTTGCTCTTGGATGTCACCTCTCACCTGGTGCTTTCTGTCCTGGGAATAACAGTTCCACACAGATGGAAAGTGAGACCAAATGAAGACTAAACGTTAGAGGAAGTGAGTGCAGAGAAGCACATTCCACTCAGGCTATTACTGGGGGGGTTTAATTTCCTGAAAACATTTTTATTTAGTCCAGGCAGGGACAGCAGTGGTGGTAGAAAGCAATCGCATTATCAGGCTTCTTACCAGTGTTGAGTTTGCTCCATCTTACCTGAATGTATTATTTTTTCAATAATTCAGTAACTAAATTAAATTAAGGGAGAAAAAAGAAATCACACCTTGTTTCAGGATGATCTACGATGTGTTGTTTCAGTATTTCTCAGTTCGGGTGGATCTGAGCATGAAAACATCCTCTCGGCGTGCTGAAACAATTTACTCTGCAACTGTCAAAACAAACTATCAAGGAAAGATCAAGGAACTTCTCCTCCATTTTTCTCCACTTATCCATTTAATCTAGCTCCAGTCAACGCAGGGTTTCTCACTGGAAACTGATTTTTTTCATTTGTTCTACTTACTATTCATCAAAACAAATCCTGTCGACTTCTATTGTAGTTATTTAATACTCACCGAGCTGCCGTTCTGCTGCCGCAGTGATAAATCTTTCATCCCCTTTTACGGTGGCTCCTTAGGGGCTAGTGAGATGCAGTAACGTTATTCTTGTTGAGGAGCACTGTGAGGTGAGCTTCTTGAGGAGGGCCCAAATGTGCAGGCTGAGGTCACTTAGGTAATGTTCACCTGGCAGTGCTGCTCAGTGGCAGTGACCTTGGCCTGGCATCACTGAGGGCACCGGCAGCATCGTCTTCCTGCCTCTCCTAGCACCTTGTAGCAGCAGGGCTGGGGACAGATTTCCAATCATAGAATCACAGAATGGCCAGGGATGGAAGGCACCTGAAAGATCATCCAGTTCCAACCCCCCTGCACAGATGGGGACACCTTCACTCAAGTAGGTTACTCATGGCCCCAGACAACCCAGCCTTCAACACTGCCAGGGATGGGCCAGCCACAACTGCCTTGGGCAACCTGTTCCAGCATCTGACCACCTGCACAGCAAAGAATTTGTTCCTCATGTCCAACCTCAGTCTGGAACCCTTTCCTATTGTCCCCTTGCTATGCACGTGTGTCAAAAGCCCTCCCCCAGCTTTCTTGTAGCCCACTTCCTTCAGAGATGGGAAATCTGCTAGAAGGTCACCTGGGAGCCTCCTCCTCTCCAGGCTGAACAACCCCCACTTGCTCAGCCTGTCCTCGTAGGGCAGATGCTCCAGCCCTCTGATCATTGGAGTTGCTCTCCTCTGGACACCTTCCAGGAGCTCTACTTATGGCAGCTGGGGAGGGTTTTGGAGCATGAGGCATGTGGAGGTGATGTTCTCGGCATTCTTCTGGCTGAGGCATCGCCCCTCAGCCCGCTGGTGACAGCAGGAAGCCAGGAGGAACTGAGCAAGAGGACTTGGAGTCACAGCCATAGGAGCAGGGGTACGGGTGATCCTGGATTGAGTGTCAGCAGATCTGAGGGCTTGCCATCAGTGCCTGTACAGACCAACTTCTGATCATGTTTTAATCCTGCTGAATTATTCTGTTTTGCTTTCTGTTCAAAGAAATGTCTGGATTTGGACCATTTTCACAGAATCTCTGAATTATTGAGGCTAGAAAAGACCTCTGAGATCATTCAGCCCATGATTGACACCACCACGTCAGCCAGACCAGGGCACTAAGTGCCACAGCCAGGCTGTCCTTCAACACCTCCAGGGATGGGGACTCCATCACTGCCCTGGGCAGTCCATTCCAGTCTCTGATCACCCTTTCCATGCTTCCTAACTTCAAAGCTAACTCTCCTCTTCAAGCAACTACTTCCATCAGAATAACTTTCAGGACACAAAAGCCATCTGCAAGATCTTCTCTCCCTTGCAAAAACTTCAGCAGCAATGGAATTATTATTAGGAAGTGTTTGAGGAGCCCTTTATGATCCAACAGTGGGGCTGTGTAAGATCATGGACCTCTGTTTTCAGGCAAGAGGCTGAGGGTGCTCTGGTCGCAGAGCTTCCACTGCCTCAATCCACCTGGTGCTGGGACCTGTAAGCAGCTGTACGCTCTTGCTGTTGGGGTGAAGTGGAATTTCTGGTTAGGTTCTTCCAGCTGCAGAATTTAAAAGCAGTGCTGTCTGTGCCAGAACACGGTAACGCTTCCTGCAAGGGACAGTTTTGGGCCGTTTGGACAAGCAGTACAGCTGGTCACTTACAAATTGGATCCCTGGGGGAAGCAGCTGGGAAGCTAAACCACACCTTCAGAAGGCTCTGTCTTTTGGTTGCTTTCTTCATTGGTGGGCTTTGGGCACAAGGCTGGGGGATGAAAACGAGGTTTAGGCAGCAAGAGGTGTGTGGGGGTTGGAAACTCCCACCAATATCAAGTCAAACCTCAACCTTGGACTTCTGGAAAGAGTAGATCTCAGCCACATCAGCTGAGCTTGTTCTCATCCTCACTGCAGGGATCATAGAATCATTAGGGATTGGAACGGACCTCGAAAGATCATCTAGTCCAATCCCCCTGCCACAGCAGGATCACCCAGACCAAGTCACACAGGAACACATCCAAGCAGGTCTTAAACTTCTCCAGAGAAGGGACTCCACAATCTTCCTGGAGCTTTCAGCTCCCCCCAATCACCTGTCTCCCCGGGGAGGTCTGGCACTGCCACAGACCCAGGAGCACAGTTTGTATTAAACACTTTGGCTTTTCCATGCATTAAGCTTTTCCATTAGCCTGAAATCCACGCAGTTTTCTTTGTGGTCAGGACTCCTGTATGAGGTTCAAGTCGTCAATATGTAGGTCTCACCAGTGCTTTCTCACACCCTTCCCCCTGCCCCTTTACCCAGTCCTTGCTGTGCCATCACCAGCTGACAGCCTGCTTCTGCTCCCGCTGGCCGTGATTTATGTCTAGGAGCAAACAATCTGTCCTTGAAGTCCCCGTCGACAATAGTTTTCCTTCTTTTTCTCTTTTTTCTTTAAAAAAAGCAAGGATCAGAAAAAACCATAAATTGCAGTATGTCTTCAAAGTGCTGGGAGGGTTGTTTGCTACATGACTCATACTGGCTTTAATGGGAGTCACATGCTGGACTCCCATGCAGCACTTTGGAAAGTTTTGAAGTGCCACTGCTTTGCGCAAGAAGCCCGAATGAAAAGCCACTTTTGTTTTCTTGCTCCACAGCGCTGGCATTGTCCAAATCCCAGCCCTCCAGCGGGACCGCGCCAGCGCAAGGCGGGAAGCACCCAGCTGGGAGCCTGGCGATGCTGCCAGGCAGCCCTGACTCCTGCCTGCTGGCTCTCCCCACCTGCTAGCGTGGCAGGCAGGTGAAATCCGTGCTGCACCGGTACCTCGAAAGCCCTGCTGCAGCCCCTCGAGAAATAGGACCGGGGTGAAGCCTGACGCCGAGATCTCTCCATCTCTTTTTCCTGCCCAGTTACCTTCATAGCATCACAGAACTACTGAGGCTGGAAAAGACCCCTGAGACCAAGCCCAGCCTATGACCCTCTCTGTTTTCACAGAATCACACAGCACCACAGAACATTAGGGATTGGGACCTCGAAAGATCAGCTAGTCATAGAATCATTAGGGATTGGAAGGGACCTTGAAAGATCAGCTAGTCATAGAATCATTAGGGATTGGAAGGGACCTTGAAAGATCAGCTAGCCCAATCCCTCTGCCACAGCAGGATCACCTAGACCAAGACACACAGCATTACAGGGTTACACACCTTCGGCGGCATCTGCCTCTCCCCTGGTGGCTCCCACTAAAGTTTTTCTTTATAGAGCATTAAAAGAATTGAAGTTGTCTCAGCATCTTAAAATGAGCAGCCATCACGAATGATTGGAAAGAAAATTTCACCAAGAAAAGAAAAACTAAGAAGAAGGAAAGCACAAGCTCATAAAGACACAGGCAGGGAACATGAAAAAAAAGCGAGATCTCCTGTCCTTACCCACCCTCCATCCCCGAAACAGGCTGTGTATTAGCCTGCTGTCAGGTCAAATGGTTGAGCGTGATTTAGAGGGATAAAACCATGTTAGAGCAAACTAAGAGCAGACTCTTCCGCACACACACATGGCTAATCCTTGCCTGGGACTAGGCAGCCTGGGCACTGCCGATACGAGAATCTCGTCGGGTTTCTTTGAAGTAGGAGCGAGTCTATTAAAGCGGGAGGAAAGCGCCGGCTCCTTCAGGTGGTGATTTGTGTTTATTGGCTGCGATTTTTATGAGTTGGGGAAAGAGGCAGAAACGCCGGCGTATGGTAATTGAAATGTAAGGGGTTGGTGTGAGAGACCATTTCGCGATCGAGGGAAGGTGACAAAGCCCTTTCAGAGGAGTGTTTTTCAGCCCTCGCTAATGTTGCCGTGCAAAGGGTCCTGGTGGCTAATGCTACCTTTAATGGTGTAAGTGTGAAGCCGTGAATCATCGGCCCAATGATTATAAATAGCAATACATCCTCGGCCACTCGGAGCCAAGACCCCACAGCATTTTAAAACGCTTGCTTGGAAAAGCTTTTCAGTGCTGCTGGCAGGATGAGGAATCTCTACAGCTGCTGCCACTGCTACGGCTCCCCTGGGTTGCTTGGTCACCAGGGAGGCTGTTGCCTCACCTCTGCTACCAAGGGAAGAACTGGCCCTGTGAAATAACAGCTGGCCGGTAGCTGTTTCTTCTGCCTGCTGTTGTCAAACCACGTTTGCTGGTGAGTTATGCATGCCTTGAGACAGGAAAGAAATGCCACGGGGGATGTAAATCCAGCACTCAGGGACTTCAGCAAGGTTCCTCCGTGGTTTTGGCAAGTCACTTGTGCAAGCAGGAGCCGCTGCAGCAGGTCCCAGCAGTACACCCTCAGCATGATGGTGACAGCTGCACAGGCTTCCCATGCGCATGGAATCATAGAATCTTAGAATCATCAGGGATTGGAAGGGACCATCTAGTCCAATCCCCCTGCCACAGCATGGCCTCACTGGAGAGGCCATGGAATCAGAATCACTCAGGGCTGGAAGGAACCATCATCCATTTCCAACCCCCTCAGCACAGGCAGGGACACCCTACCCTAGACCAGGCTGGCCAGAGCCCCATCCAGCCTGGCCTTAAACACCTCCAGGGATGGGGCCCCAACCACCTCCCTGGGCAACCCATTCCAGGCTCTCACCACCCTCACGGTGAAGAACTTCCTCCTCACATCCACTCTAAATGTACCCATCTCCAGCCTTGCTTGAGGATGTGGGATATTTCTTCGGCAGCCCATAACTAGACATCCAAAAATGCCGGACAAGGGGCCGCTGCCTGCAAATCAGCGTGCCCAGCAGGGCTGAGATGTTTATCACACAGACACTCCCCTGCCCTGCAGATGGCCTGTGCAGATGCAGTAAATCAGCCCCATCCTGACATGCCCGATGCAACACATCTGGGCAGCTCATGCTGGGAAAGCCAGCCCAGAAGCCCTCCCTCCCCAGGGGCCGCACACACAGAGCCCCCCCCCAACACTACTGGCCTCGCCGCTCCAGTGTTCCAAGTCTCACCCTGTGCAGGGAAGCTGAGAGGAAACTGAGACCCTCTTCCTCAGTCTTATTTTCCAGCAAACATTTCTTCATCTGCATCTTCTCTTTTAGCAAAGCAGGAAAGGGAGCGGAGGGTCAGCAAAGGCTGAAGCATCCCTGTGCTCAGCCCAGCCCCCATGCTGCCCCTGCCAGTCCCCTCCCCTGTTTTCCCTTTCTTCACCCCTCTAAAGCTCCTTAAAAAGTGCCTTAAAAACAGATATAATTTCTGTGCTAGACAGGGGATGCCCTCCCAACCCTCTGTGGAAAGAGGACTGGCAGTAAAGCTCTTTCTCAGAGCACGTAGCTCAAATTCAAGGCTCAGAGGGAATTGCACTGCGCCCACCCTTCTATGCCCTTGTGCGCTGTGGCAAATGCTATACGGCACGGCGGTGCTCGGAGGGGCAAGGGCTGGGGGTGAGATGGGTGCTCTGCTTCCCTGGGAGCTGAGGCAGCACCCTGAAGCTCTGCAGGGCAACAACCTGCTTTCACCTCCATACGACAGCACGAATTACTGTAACCCGTGGATGTTTTCCACACATATCAGCGGGTCCACAAGCCCTTTGTTGCCCTGTTGCAGGGATGTGTCTTCAGCCCCATGGCCAAACCTTCTGGAGATGCAGCTCAGCTGAGCGTTGCCACCCGGGTTTGTGACATCGTGTTTTGAACAACGGCGACCTTTTGTGTTCAGTTGTTCTGCTAAAGCCTCCCCCGACGAGGGGATTATTTTTAAAGCTGAAATACACAGCGTGTGAAGAAAGTGAAAACAAAATCATCAGTGGGCTTCGAAGAAAATGGGTTTGAAAGTTCCAGAAGGTTCTATGGGCTTTTCGCAACCTTATTGTAGAAAGTCCTGCTTATTGCTCTCCACAGCTAAAACGAGTCTGTAGTGAGGCTGCTGCTGCTGGTCTCTCCTTCCAAATTCCTAATGATTGGATGAAAGGAAATGGTATCAAGTTGTGTCAGGGAGGTTTAGGTTGGATCTTAGGAAGAAGATCTTTCCTGAGAGAGTGGTTGGGTGCTGGAACAGGCTGCCCAGGGAGGTGGTGGAGTTCTCCTTTCCTCCTTGTGCTCCGTGTCCCAACAGACCCCAGTTCAGACAAGGGAAACACAGGCAAGCTGCACTGCTCCTGTTATTGAACAGCTAGAAGAAATGAATATATTGATTAAGACAGTAAAAATCACTAAGTCACATCAGCGAATACATTATTGAGAACTTGCTTCCTGGCCAACCCACTGTGGTCTTCTTCTCAGAAGGGCCTGACCAGTGAGTCAGGAAGTTTTTTATTGTTCAGGACCACAGAATCACAGAACATTAGGGATTGGAATGGACCTTGAAAGATCATCCAGTCCAATCTCCCTGCTGCCACAGCAGGATCACCTAGATCAAGTCACACAGGAACACATCCAGGTGGGTTATTAACATCTCCAGAAAAGGAGACTCCACCAACCCCATGGGAAGCCCCTTCCAGTGCTCTGTCACCCTCATGGTGAAGAAGTTCCTTCTCATTGATGTGGAACCTCCTCTGTTCCAGCCCACACCCACTGCCCCTTGTCCTATCATTAGAAGCCACTGAGCAGAGCCTGGCTCCATCCTCCTGAAACCCACCCTTCACATATTGATCAACATTAATGAGGTCACCTCTTGGTCTCCTTTTTTCCAAGCTAAAGAGACCCAGGTCCCTCATTAATGCTTATCTGTGTCACCAATGGAAAGCAACGTTAGCAGAAACGCCTGAGCTCACCCTGGAGCATCCTAGGTCCCTGTTGCATTGTATCATAGCCTAAAATCTGTGTTAAATCCTCTCAGGCAGAAGGTGGATGTGAAGCTTTTTCTCACAGATGTTGACTACTCCCTAAGCTGGACCGGACACAAGGAAATTTTACAGGCTGTTCTGTGGGTGCAGCCTTCGTCCTCTTGGCTTTTATGATATCAACAAGAATCAGCACATTATGCTTCAGGTTGTTCAGCTGAAACTAAAAATTACTTTTGCTTGTTTTTACTTTGGTGAGGAAAAACAACTCAAGATTATTCTAGGCTGGTCTTACCTCATTTTTAGATTCTTCTTCTGGTCTCCTTCTCTGGAGACATTTAAAACCCACCTGGACATGTTCCTGTGCGACTTGGTCTAGGTGATCCTGCTGTGGTGGGGGTTAGATGACCTTTGTAGGTCCCTTCCAATCCTTAATGATTCTATGATTTTATGATCCAATGAATCAAGAAGTGGTTACTCACAGAGTGCTACCCTAAGCCCAAAGTGGCTGGCAACATCCTTACCTTTAGAGATGCTAACTGGTTTCTTCTTCCATCTGTTTTGCTGTCCAGAAACAAACCGGTTATCCATCACTTCCAAGCCTACATTTTGATGACCAGTTATTTCATTAACACTGAATAACTGGGGAAATGAAGTCATTAGTCTTCGCTGGTCACATCTAGTATCCTCCAAGGAAGTATTTACATGTGAAAGAAGAAGTTCATTGGTTTAGGAAGGATGTTTATTACTGTCCTTTGTATAATAAAGCCATCAGTCACTGTGGAAAAGGGCAAGGGAGAAGGGAGAGCCAAATCGCTGTGCAGGAATTTATGTGTAGATAGCTGTACGTAGGTTTTCTTTTATTTTTAAGTATTGATTGGAGTTGGAGGTCCAATAAGATCTACAGCCCCGTAGCCATGCACATGTGCTGTTATAATGCAGCCATTCATTCAAAGAGGCTGGCGATGGTTAGGGCGGCAGATTTATTGTGTGCACTGCAGGTTAAGGTGCAGAGGTCATTTTGCAAATATCCTTTTCAGGTGTCTGTAAATTCCTGCAAAAACACACACAAAGTGCAACAACACTCAGAAGAGTTATTTTTTTATTGCCTTCCTGACTCTGAGCCCACATGAAAACAATATAAACATGTCCTCACTGGGAACATGTAAGGGAGCAAGCTAACCCCCTGAGGTGGGAGCCCTCTGCTAGCCTAGATGGCTGCAACACCTGAAGTTATCTCTTCCCTGAATGTAGGCATCCATTTCACTTCATAAAGTGCTAGAGCAGACCTTAAACTCCCTCCCTGTTGAGCAAAGTCTGCTGCTAGCTCGTGCTCAGAACATACACCTTCACCAGGGCAGCACAACCAATCCAACAACCCTTCAAAAGGCTGCCCTGATCCCAGTTTCCACACAGACAGTGCTTACTGGGAGGCTTAATGGTAACCAGCCTGAATTTATATATATATATATATAATAAATATATATTAAATAAATTATATATATATGATTTATTATCACTTATGCAGATGTTCAGAAAGCAGCTCAAGTGGGGTCATGCATGCAAGACTGTGCTGCCAGCCCCTGTGCAGAGATGTCCCCCACATTCCTGTGGTGCCCCTCCACAAGGCAGCACCACCTGCTTTCTTCTGGCTCCTGTGTAGTCTCTGGTCAGAGGTCTTCTCCAGCGCTGCCTTGCCAGGCCTGTCGGTGATGAGATGCTCATTCCAGTGCATCTCCATTCCAGTGTCACCAGCTCAGGACTGAGCAGTAGGTCACATGCAGTCATTTCGCTAAGGAGACAAAGGCTCAGAGCCACACTAACGTATGTTGTGTGCTTTCCAGAGGTTCCTGAAGAAGGATCAAATCATGCAAGTCCCTCAGCTCATCATTCAGTCAAAACACCTTGCATGAAGTCCTCTTTCTTTCCACACCTGATGGCTCTGAGTTGGTGCAGGTGCTCCAGAAGAGACACCCCTATACCAGCAGTGTGACAGATTCCTAAGGTGGGGAACACACTGACAAGAGGAGGGGTTCAGAGGGGATCCAATGATGCATCTGTGCCTGCCCATCCTTGTTGTCACAGCTAGAGCTGGTGTTTTGGTGGGGTGTCAGCACCCTTGCTGCGGCTGGGCAATTCCCACCGTGATCCCCATTGCAATTCCACTGCAATATCCTGCTCTGGCAGGGGGGTTGGACTAGATGATCTTTCGAGGTCCCTTCCAATCCCTGATGTTCTCTGATTCTGTCATTCCCACTGCAATTCCCGTGATGATTCCCTTTGCAGTTCCCACTGCAATTCACTTTGCAATTTCCACTCCAATTTCCTGCACAATTCCAATTTCTACCCCGATTCCCTTTGCAGTTCTCACCGAGAGCCCCAGCAGGACCTCGGGGCCAGCCTCGCTGGCCCATCACCAAGCGTGGGTTTGTCTCAACCTTGGCAGAGCCTGTGGCAGCAGCCAGCCCTGAGAGATGAAGGAGACCCGGGGAATTTTTTTAGTTCTTCTTTTTTAACCTAAGATTTGGCAGATGAGCCAGCCAGGGGCATTAGTGGCATAACAAGAGTAATCGTTTCTGACAGAAGGAGGTCACACAGCCCATTTCAGCCTGTCCACCTACGTGGAGGAAAGCAGCATGACGAGGCAGGAACACTAAGTTCTTGTCTGAGTTTTCTGACTGCTCACTGTGCTACTCTAGATGCTTTGGCAGCCTTTCGAGCTCCGCTGCATGTTAGTTAGTCTAGCTAGCAAGGTTATTTTATGTTTTACCAAAAGCAGGAGAATTTTGCTGACTAGGTGTCTCACTCCCTTCTAAGACAGCCTTTGGCTGTAATTGTGGAAAGTCTCCACTTTCTGAAAAGCGAAGGCATCTCAATTCACTTCACCAAAGCGGTGTGGCCGTGTGCTCACCAGAAGTGGTGGCTTTGGAGGGTGAATTGCATTTACCACCGGTGTGATGGGATAATTCATACACTGAAAAAAAACCAGTCAGATTTCCTGAGCACTCCAGAACCACGTGGTGGGTTTGGGAAATGACTGAGACTTGGTTCCTCATCCACTCTTTGTACTTACTGTATACAGCATACATTTTTCTTGGATGTTCACGTCTTAGCTAGAGCTCATCAAACTCCGTGAAGAAAGTATTTGTCTCCTCCAGATGATGTCAAGGTGCTGTCAGGTAGCATTTCACAGAATCACAGAATTATTGAGGTTGGAAGAGACCTCTGAGATCATCCAGCCCAGCCTAGGACCTAACAACACCACATCAGCCAGAACAAGGCACTAAGGGCCTCAGCCAGGCTGTCCTTCAACACCTCCAAGGATGGGGCCTCCACCACTGCCCTGGGCAGTCTATTCCAGGGTCTGATCACCTAGTTCCAACCCCCTTGCATAGGCAGGGACACCTCCCTCTAGACCAAGTTGCTCAAAGCCCCATCCAACCTGGCCTTGAACACTTCCAGGGATGGCCCATCCACAACAAAAGCAACTGATATTTTTTTTGGGGGGGGGGGTGTTTCTAATTTCCACATAGCATTTTAACATTATGTTTAAAAACCCCAAAACAACCTAGTTTGAAGAAGATATTGTATGCATTTTTTGGTAATCACAGAACATTAGGGATTGGAAGGGACCTCAAAAGATCAGCTAGTCCAATCCCCCTGTCACATCAGGATCACCTAGAGCAAGTCTCACAGGAACATGCCCAGGCAGGTTTTAAACTTTTAAAAAGTTAAAACCAAAAAGAAGAACCTTCCTCACCTCTCAGGTCCTGTTATTCGGGATGCAGGAAAGGCTACGCACATCTTTCACCATCCTTTTGCTGAGCACTTGTGACAACCAAGGGCAGGGTCGTGGGCAGGAGGCAGCAAAGGTGGTCAGCATAGGCTCCCTCCCCTGTGTTTTAGCAGTGCTCCACAGTAAGTTTGGAAATTTTTGGGGTAGCATTTGGTCTTAAAAGCAGCACAATATTCAGAAGAGTGGAAAAACACGTTGGAGAAGAGACCTCCTTCAGTCCCTACTTCAGTTCTACTTTGTATTTCAAACTAGCCCTAATGTACTGCTCAGGCTAATATTAAAGTTATTGCACTGCATTCAAAAGGAATCTTTATTTTCGAAGGAAAATCTGTGTCAAAGCCAAGTTTGGAGATGTCAAGTTTTGTAGCTGTTCCCTCCTCCGCCACAGTTGGAGGAACATATTACAAGGCAGGTTTTGAAATGACCTGCAGCCAGGGTAGGTTGCCTGAGTCTTGCTGCAGTTCAGAATCTCCAGGCTGCTTCAGAAACCAGCCTTTATTTGCCTCCCCCGCTTTCCTCACTCCAGCAAAATTGCATTTCATTCATTTCTCTGCAACTGCTCCTTGTTTAGTTTGGCAGAGGAGAGGGTACGCGTTGGTCTCCCTCGTTCTAAAGTGATGCAGCAGTTTCTCAGGGTTTGTGCTGAGCCGTGTCCTTGAATTCACTTTGTGTGATCAGCAGCCATTTTTCAGCCCAACTGGACTTCTGGCACAGCCAAGTCAGGCTGGGAATGAGCAAAGCCAAGGGAAGATCATGTCTCTATCAAGCAAAATGCCTGGTTCCCTAGCTACCAACAAGGATGTGCCAGGAACTCCAGTGTCAGTGAGAAGTCTGTGCTAAGCACTGAGGTCACTGTGACCTTCACAAAGATTACTTCATGAGTTTTTGCTTCAGGAGGTGTCAACAACTGCTGAGATAGCTTTGCTTGGGTTGCAGCCTGAAAGGGTGGAGAAATTAGACCCTTTGCATTGGCTGGGATTTTAAATGGAAAAGTCCTGCTCTCTTTCTGTTTGCTCAGCCTAATACAAACCTGCTTTTGCTTTTATCTTATTACAGAATCACAGAACATTAGGGATTGGAAGGGACCTCAAAAGATCATCCAGTGCAGTCCCCCTGCCACAGCAGGATCACCTACGCCAAGTCACACAGGAACATATCCAGGCAGGTTTGAAACATCTCCAGAGAAGGAGACTCCACAACCTCCCTGGGCAGCCTGTGCCAGTGCTCCGTCACCCTCACTGCGAAGAGGTTCCTTCTGGTATTTATATGGAACCTCTTCTGTTCCATCTTACACCCATTCCCCCTTGGTCCTATCACAAGATGACATTGAGAAGAACATGGCTCCATCCTCCTGACACCCACCCTTCACATATTTATAGACATTAACGAGGTCACCTACAACCTTTAAATTCAGTAGCAGAGCACAGGAGGCAGAACTGGCTGAGACACATCCATTTACAGCCTTCCAAGATTGCTCCTTCTCTTTCCACTCAACTCCATCTTCACCAGCCCACAGACGCAGGAATCACGTGAGTTACACGACAAGAAGCAGCACAGAAATAGAATGGTTTAAAACTCTTGGAACAGCGAACTGAATGAAGCACACACACACACAAAACACAGGCTTTGGTCCTTGCCACCTCCATCACCCCAAGATGATCCCTTTGAAATTGCCCCCTCGTTCCCTTCACCCATTCACCCCCCAGCAGTTTGATTTCTGTGATGCTGGCACTGTGTTGCTTTACATGTAGTACATTGAGGTCACAGCAAGTGCTGTGTACCATGAAGAAGTTATCTCCACTTCACTGAAAGCTTTCTGCAGCTGCAGTGTTTGTGGCCACTGATCCATTATTTGTAAAGGGGACAAATCCCATCCCCTGCTTTTCAGCTGGCTGAAGATAGAACCTCTCTTTGCTGAAAGAAGACATGATGGGATTAAAGATTTCCAATGAACCTCTTTTAAAAATTATTATTATTGTTATTGTTGTTGGGTTTTGTCTTCCTTGGCTGTGACATGCAAAGCTCACGCAGCTAACACCACTTGGCACGACAGAGTTATTTTCACAGTGATGCTGGAACAGGGAGAAGCTTCTAACCTCTTTATCCTATTTCATCAAAAGGCAAAGCATTTTGTGACTTCTCTGCTCCGGTCTCAGTGACACAGTGCCAGTTGCTGTAGCCATTCCCCTCTCTTCCCTTTGCCTGCAGAAGCAAACCAGCTCAGATCTGCAGAATTCACAGGTAGGACATTAATCAAAACCACAGCAGTGATCCAAGAGTAGTTCCTGAAGTGGGAAACTGTTCAGAGAGTGCACAACATCATTGTTTTACGTGTGTCCTCAGTAAAACCACCTACAGATGAGAACTTAGGAAAGGAGCGTTACACAATCAAACTTTAAGGCTAATCACAGAATCACAGAACATTAGGGATTGGATGGGACCTTGAAAGATCATCTAGTTCAGTCCTCCCCCCACAGCAGGGTCCTCTAGATCAAGTGACACAGGGATATGTCCAGAAGGTTTTTAAACAGCTCCAGAGAAGGAGGCTCCACAACTCCCCTGGGCAGCCCCTTCCAGTGCTCTTGCACCTTCACTGGGAAGAAGTTCCTTCTCATACTGGTGTGGAACCTCTTCTGTTCCAGCTCATATCCATTGCTGCTTGTCTTATCATTAGATGCCACTGAGCAGAACCTGTCTCCATCCTCCTGACACCCACCTTTTCCATGTTTATCAACATTAATGGGGTCACCCCTCGGTCTCCTTTTTTCCAAGCTCAAGACGGTGCTAGACTATTTCCAGTTGTGCCCAGTGAAAGGACAAGGGTCAATGGGCACAGGCTGGAACACTGGCAGTTTCTTTTAGAAATAAGGAAAAACTTCTTTCCAGTGTGAGTTACAGAGCTCAGGAACAGGCTGCCCAGAGAGGCTGTGGAGTCTCTGTGCAGATCCTGCCTGGATGTAGCCCTGTGCAATGCGCTCTAGGAAGCCCTGCTTTGGCTGGGGTGTTGGACATGATCATCTTTTGAGGTTCATTCCTGTCCCAGTGATTCTGTGATGTCTGGTGCTGAACCCATGTTGTCTCGGGCACCACGAGCTCTGCTCTACTTTGTGCAGGACCCACACTGCTGGAGCCCTGTGCCTCTGCTGACACATAAATCATTATTATTATTGGGCCTTGCAAGAATAATGAGGGAGGAGAGTGCTTTCACTTATAAACCCAGCTTCAGCATTAATAAAAGGGGAGAGATAAAACTGTTTCATTCAAATGAGATCTAAACGCTAATGGCTGCAAACAAGCGACCGACGCACATAAAATAGTGTTAGAGACAAAGCATCAGCCTGCATGTGTTAGCTGCTTCTGGGTGGTGCTGCAGGGCTCCTCCTGTTGTCTCTCTTGATTATTCAGTGTAAAAACATGGGCAAAAAATGTGTGTGTGTATGTGTGTGTCTGAGGCATTACTATGATACTGCAGTTTGCTTTTGAAGCAAAAAGTTTCTTAACCAGCCTGGAAAGGGCTTTGTGCTCTTTGGGTTAGAATCATCATGACTAGAAAGGACCTCTGGAATCATCAAGTGCAGCCCTCATCCCAACAGCTCTCTAACCCCTACACCAGGGCCTCAAGTGCTCCAGCTACTTGGGTTTTAAACATCCCCAGGGATGGGGACACCACCACCTCCTTGGGCAGGCTGTTCCAGTGCCCAACCACTCTCTCAGGAAATATCTTCTTCCTAAGATCCAATCTAAACCTCCCCTGATGCAACTTGAGGCCCCTTCCTCTTATCCTATAGTTAGTAATTTGGGAGAAGAGACCAGCACCAGCATTGTCACAACCTCCTTTTAGGTAGCTGTAGAGAGGAAGGTCTCCTCTGACCCTCCTCTTCTCTAGATTCAATAAGCCCAGTTCCCTCAGCTGCTCTTCAAAGGGCCTCTTCTCCAACCCTCTCGCCAGACTTGTTGCCCTTCTCCGGCCCCGCTCCAGCACCTCAATGTCCTTCTTATACTGTGGCACCCAAAACTGGCCCCAGTACTCAAGGTGCAGTCTCACGAGTGTAGAGTACAGGGGCACCATCACCTCCCTACTCCTGCTGGTTGCCCCGTTCCTGACCCAGGCCAGGATGCCATTTGACTTCTTGGCCACCTGGGCACGCTGCTAGCTCCTGTTTAGCTGGCTGTCACCCAGCACCCCCAGACCTTTTCCACCAGGCAGCTCTTGGAGTGGCTGGTTCCACCATTTTATCGGGAAATAAAAACTCCTTATTATGAAAACAAACTACTTAATCTGTGGGCATTTTGGTCTGTTCTTTCAATCCATTTCCAAACCCAACAGCTCTCCATGTTCTACAGCAGTGATAACCCCCACATCAGGGTTTCTGTGTATGAGGCTTCCTCTTGTAGATTAAATGGTTCCGTATTTTGATAACCACACATGTGTGGGAGGGAGGAAGAGGGCAATCTGTGAATTAAGCTAACCACCAGCTTGAAATTGTTTTTCTGGAGGACAAGGTCTATGGTAGTGCAGTACATGAATACTTTTGCATTTAGCTGAATTTTGAAGCAATTAAAACCTCTATTCTTTTTGAATTTTCCTGCCTCGTTCCAATTTCCCTCTTGAGATGCCTCCCAGAGCTGGGAGTCTGCACGCTGCCCATCAGTGGTGGATCCTGAGTGTCCAGCATGTCCCTCAAACTGCTAGAACCCATAGACTTGTACCTTTCCATTATGCAATGGCAATTTGTGGCCAAGATGTCAAGCAAACAAGAAATGGCATTAAAATTGCTGTTTTGGATTGTTTTAATTTAATTTTCCCCTAAGAGCCCAGCAGCAACACATGGCTCTCAGTGAGATCCTGCTAGTACACATCTAGGCAGCTGGGCTGACTGAGACACGAGAAGGTCGGGCACCTTGCAGAGGGCACGGTGTGTTTGCACATTGCGTTGGGGAAAGGCAAACTTTGGGCTCATTTCCCTCCCTATATTGCTTTTGGCTCACAGGGTTCAGCTTTTGGAATGGATCCCAGCTACAGAAACTACCAAGGATACCTTGCCATGGGTGGAAGACAGCTCGAGAAGTCAAAGCTAGCGCGTTCTAACAGCACTGCCACTTCCATCATAAGCAATAAATGACCACGTCATTACCAGCCTGCCATGAGGATTTTGAGAGATGTTTTCCAGTTACATGTGGTGCAAGGCTCGAGGAAACTTAAATCATCCAGTCTGGCTTCCTGCAGGTTGTCAGTTACTGGACCCTTCCACCACATTTACATCGAATCTAGGTCTAGGTGATCCTGCTGTGGCAGGGGGATTGGAGTAGATGATCCTTCGAGGTCCCTTCCAATCCCTGGTGTTCTGTGATTCTGTGAATCAAATAATCCTGGAGACATCTCAGAGTTCTGCCGTGGGCAGAGAGCACTCAACACCCACTTTGCTCAAGTCCCTGGGAGGTGTGGGGCTGCTTCAGCGCTACACCTCCCCAGCGATGCTCCCAGCTGAACCAGTCTCATGAGTATGGCTGAGGGCTTGGGTTTCATTTGGTCTGCTCCTCCAGCGTTTGTTTCCTTCCATGTCCTTGAAAAAATTCTTCCCTGGCGGGTCATGTTCTCCCCACTTGTGTTTACGGTTCTGGACCCAGCTGCAGTTAGCTAAGCGAAGTCAGTGACCAGTCAGAAACCCGAGAGGAGAGCTGCTTTTGCGATGTGCTGTGAATGTCAAGGGATTGTTTCCCAGCTGAGAGGAAACATTTCTTTTATTATCTGACTCCAGCCCTTTCACACAAATGCGTCCGGCTGAACAAGCACCGCGCGGGGTCACATCCTTGGATTACAAGCTCAGCTTATCCTGGTAATGTGCCTTGGCAGATAAATATCTGATCTTCTTTAGCTGGCTGGTTTTTAGTTTCAAGGTGAAGCGCCTTGCCAAGTGTATTTTACATGATCCTGAACCATCCCTCATCCATAAATTTACTGTCCATTAACATTTCTCTTCGTTGCCCCGGGAGTGCATCCACTTTGCCGAGTCCCCCCAGGAGTAAGGCGCTGTGCACATGTTCAACAAGAGGTGCCCCCAAGTCAGCAGGTAACCGATTTGAGGGCGATAGTGCACAGAGGGTGAGGGGCCAGGAGGTAATGATGCTGAACCGCACAAGTTGCCTTCCTCTCTCCGACCCTCCATGTGCAACCGCCTGGAAAAATCACTTAAAGGATTATTTTCCCTCTTAGGCGGATGAGGAGAGACACAAGTGCTTTGGCCTCTTCAGACAGGTGCTGGCTGGTGCCTTTATTTATGGTGACTTGCACGACGCCTCGCTGTGCACATCTCTGAGCAGTGCTGAGGTCAGGCCACCAGGCACATGAGCTCTAAGGCTTCCCTGCACTGGCTCTTGAGAAAATAAACACCCCGTGGGGAACACTACACCTTGTTCTTTTGGCTTTAGCAGGAAGAGTATCTATTGCATGAATGCAGTGTTACAAGGAGCCAAGGAGAGATGGATAAGGTGGGGTTTGGTTTCTGGTTCAGATGCCCAGAAGTTCCTCACAGTGGCTACAGGTGAGCCTGGGGTTCCTGTGTCAGTCAACATATATCTAGTGAGTGTTGCTGGGTGATGCCTTCAGCTGATAAAATGCAGGTGCTTCTGCACGAAGGCTCTGGGGTCAGTGGTGGTCTGTTGCTGCCTGTCTGCAAGCACCTGGAGTGACTGGAGCTTGAGCAGGATGTCCCGCTAAGTCCTTGTGGGCACCACTCTCCCCAGACACTGCGGCATAGCTTCCAGCCCATCAGAGCTCACTGAGCATCCTCAGGAGCACCAGTGGAGCAGCCACTCATCCACTGCCTCCCACCTCCGGTGTCTGACCTCAGCTGTGCAAATGTTGCCTCAGCTGCCACCCTCTGATTTTAAGGAATTACATTTCATAAGGCCATCAGGCTGCTGCTCGGCGGCTGTCGCCTGACCTCTATAACCACTACTCCTGCGTTGGCACATCATAAGCTACACGAAAAACTATTCATTAAGTGCCTTCCCTAGCAAATGGTCTCCTTACTCAACACTCTGCCTGTTTCCTCAGAGCTCAAGGACTGCAAAGCCTAGGAGCCCGCTCGCACACCATGACGTCCCCTACATGGCTGATTATAACATGATTTTTCGTGTGAATCGTTAATTACCTGCTAGCACTGAGAAAACAGATCTATTTGCAACCTGAGTTATTTCTGCTTTAACCTCAGCTCTGCCATTAAGGACCGGTAAGGGCTGCTCGCTTTTCCTGTTGCAATTAACTTCCAGGCTTTAATGAGCAGTGCCTGACCTTCGTCAGTGCAACGTTGTAAGGATTAAAACACTCACAAGACATTTGTTATCTCAGTTGTCCGTGCTGCTATTTTAAAGCTTGCTTTAATATCACCTCAGAGAAATGCTTGGGCTCATTGGGTTTTTTTGGCTAAGAAAAGCTGGGGAAACGATGCCACTCTCAGATCTGGAGGCCATCAGCTCAGCCTTTGGTGTCGTCCCCTTCCCCTCTCTCTTTCTTGTGGTTTCCTTCTGCACGGTGCTGAAACGCAGCGTTTTCTTACCTATTAAAGTGTCACTCTCAGCAATCCTGTGAAGCTATTAAAATCTGCCAGATCATCCTTTGTGAACAAGAGGAGGTTGCAAAGCCGCAGCCCCATCCTTCAGCTATTATGTGGCATTCAGTGTCCTCCAATTAGTATGCACAATAAATCCGGTCCAGGACCCCCCACTGCTTTATGTCATTTCTGTATTAACCTCACTGCTTCCCAACGTGTTCCTATTATTAAGCCATTTAAAGACTTCCCTTCGTTCACTTACGGGAGCTACGACTGCTTTTCCTTCTGTCGCGTCTCTGCGTACTCTTGCAAAGGTTTGCCTGACGTGACTTCGGTTCTTGTTGCTCGTCGTTTCAGTTCAAGACTATTTTCAATGTATTTTCTTTACTCCACCCTCCTTATGTGTTCCATCCTCCTTATCTATAGGAGATGGTAATGACTGACTTGAGAATAAGTTGGTTGCCATTTTGTGAGTTTAAAAAGCCAACCATTTAAGGCTGCCTTGGTAATTCCCACGCTAAACATTGAGACACTTTTGCTCAATGAATCGTGGAATCACAGAACAGCCACGGATGGAAGGGACTGTAAAGATCATCTTGTTCCAACACCCCTGCACAGGCAGCGACACCTTCACTAGAGCAGGTTACTCAGGGTCCCAGACAACCTGGCCTTCAACACTGCTGGGGATGGGGCAGCCACAACTGCCTCAGGAAACCTGTCCCAGCATCTCCCCACCCTCACAGCAAAGAATTTGTTCCTCACGTCTGGCACCCTCACTGGGAAGAAGGAACTTCTCATATTGATGTGGAATCTCCTATGTTCCAGTTTACACCTGTTGCCCCTTGTCCTATCATTGGACTATCATTCTGACTCCATCCTCCTGACACCCACCCTTTCCGTATTTATCAACATTCATGGGGTCATCCCTCAGTGTCCTCTTCTCCCAGGTCAAGAGACCCAGCCTTTCCTCACCAGGGAGACGCTCCACTCCCTCCATCATTTTTGTGGCTCTGTGCTGGACCCTCTCCAGCAGTTCTGTGTCCTTCTGGGACTGAGGGGTCTAAGACTGGAGACAATCTTCCAGATGTGATCTCACCAGGGCAAAGTAGAGGGGGAGGAGAACTTCTTTTGAAGTTTTTTCAACCTCTCTCCATCTACTAACCACTCCACTTCTGATCCACCCCAGGATGCCATTGGTCTTCTTGATTACAAGGGCCCACTGCTGGCTCACCATCATCCTGCTGACCACCAGCACCCTCAGGTCCCTTTCTCCTACGCTGCTCTCTAACAGGTCAGTCCCCAACTAGGGTACCAGTTGCAGTTTCAAGGACAGCCACTTGTCTCTCAGCATCAGTTTTCTCCCTGCTTCCATGTACCCCAAGCTGGAGATGGGGAGGCAGCTGGCTGTCATCACACACTGACAGATGCCTGTAGGCACATTAGCACTTCTGCTCGATTAGGCCAGGGAGCTGCTCTGCTATGAGGGGGATGGCTGAACCTTGATGGCTCCTTTGCTGTGATGCTGCTGAAAAAGCCCTTCAGCTGTGAGGGTTAAAAACAGTAGGTAATGCTCCCTTGTGTCTTCTCCATAAAGGAGCAGAGTGGAGATGAAAGGTGTTTCACCCCATAATGGTAGCGTGTGGGGAAGAGGGAACATCCTTCTATCCCTTTCTTTCTCAGACACCATTCTACAAGGCTTTGCACCTTTTCAATGTCTTAGACATTTAAAAAGCTGTGAAAAAACACAGAGGGGAAAAAAACAACTGGAAAATAAACCCTGCTGCAAATTCCCCCTGTTCTGAGCTCATTAATGCAAAACTGCTCAACAATATTAAACTCAGGGAGAGCCCAAGGAAAAACACATCAAGGATAAACTAGGTATCTGCTCCTATTTTATAATTTATGGTGAAGAAATGAGGAACCAGGAATATTTAGAAAATTCTCCCCCTCTTTCTTTGCAGGGCAAGCTGGGAACTTCACTGCTGTATGTCAATCATGCCAAACCCCTGCATTTTGCTGCCTGGAGCCCAAGAAATACCTTTTGTTCTCTTTACCAGTAAAAAAGGTGATTTAAGTACCGAATAAACTAGTCCTAAGGTAGGGAGCACAATGCTACACCAGAAGAAAGCTTTTTGTGTGGATTTCTGAATCCTAATCTAAACTCTTACACCAGAGGTGACGCTGAACTCCTGTATCAGAAGCACAAAGGTGGAGAGCAGGAGGTCTGGCTTTCATAGTTTTCAAGCAAGGTACTGGTTTGGCTTAGATGTGAGACATCTGGGGAAAGGGTTTCCCGAGCCTCGAATGGGAAATGAACCTCTTTCCTCCAGTGCAGTGATGCCTGGGGCCTCCAAAGGCATCCCAGGGTAGCAGGGCTGACAGATGCTCCTGCTTTGTCACCCGGACCAAAGCACCTTGATGTGGGCTCTGGCTTTCACAAGCTCAGCTGGGAGCAGATGCAGCAACACTAGAATGTGATGTTTGTCCTCCCTGCCTTCCTCACACACAGCTCCACCCTCGCAGCGTGGATTGCCTACAGCCACAGCCCCAACACTGCCACAATAGCATCAGCTTTGTTAGACCAGCCAAGCCTCCCATCCACAAAAAGGGACAACAATTAGACCTTGGTTTTCTGGTCACTTTTCTGGCCTTATAATCGGAAAGGCAATGCAGAAGCTCCTCCAGCCGTGGCTGTGTTGCCAACTGGAACAAAAGCAACCTTGGCTTGTGGGACCCAAGGAGGTGTTCAGCATTAACCAGCTGCTGGTGAAAATCCTCTGCTTTCCAGGCAGGCGTTACCCTGGCTCCTTCCCCACTCTCCCTGCCTGCCAGCACCAGCCATCGTGCTCTCTGCAACTATTAAAGGGCAATTCAGACAAGCACAAGTGGGCAGCATCTGACATGATAGAGGAGTATAAAGTAGGAAATAGGCAATTGCAAGGGATTTACATAACTCTTCATTTGGAATCTGCTTTCAAGTGGCTCTGGCCACCCCTGGCTGACAGGGCAGCTTGTGCCGCAGCTGCATCCCTGCGGAGCGGATCTCGCTCTTCTGGGAAAGGCTGCATGTCTTTTCTCAACTGCCCCTTCCAGGCATTTCTGTGCTCCACACAGAGGAGGGGAAGAGCAGGCATCTTCCTTTCCCCAGCAGCTCACGTTCCTGTATTATTATGGATGTTCAGAATAAAACAGCATTTCCACCAGCTGTGGTAATCCGCTTGAGAAACAGATGTTTCTTAAAGAAGATGGAAGCAGCTTAAACATCTATGATGGGCTGGTTCCTAATTCCCTGACCGAGAGATGGAATTATCTTCATGTAACTTTGAAGAGGACATGGTATTTGTCTCCCTGGGCAGGCAGCACTCTGCCATAAGCCGCTGAGCAGGGCTGAGTCTTTGAAAGAGTTTATATTCCCCACCCCAGCCTCACCCCGAGGGGCGATGCCTCTGGTTTATCTACTTTGTTAAAAAAAGTCATTTCACAGAATTAATTGATTATGGAAATTGTTTGAAGTGCCCAATTGCAAACATTACAACTTCAGTGGCCCTCTTTTCTCAGCTTTGCTGCCGGCTCCTAAGAGCAGCTGACCGGCGTTGGGATGGAACAGCGAGTAAAAGTGATGTGTTGCAGTCTCGTGGTAATGAAAGTACGTGTCAAGCTAACGTGGAAGCTGTAACCATCTCGGGAAAATGTCTTTGAGATTTATACCTTATGAATTCACCAGCCTTTTGCAGAAGTTGTGAGCGCTGCCTCCATCAAACATTGCCGGGCTTGTTCTCGGCACCGCTGTCTCGCGGCGTAAATCCTCGTCTGTGTGGGCTCAATCCCATTTGATCCACCTCCATCAGAGACTTGGAGTGGAATTGTCCCTGATTATGGAGCAGAACCTAAATAAAATTAAGGGACATTTGTTGTTTTGTAACCAACATAAACAGGCCTGTGTGTGCCCTGGGAAAAAGGGATCCTGTGAAAGAGGATGTATAACAACCAGATACAGCTGGATAATATCTCCCCTTCCCGTCTGGATTTATGCCAGTAGTGTCTGTACTACCCCAGTGAAGGTGATGGAGTTGCTCACTCCTGTCTCACCAGCAGGGTCTGGCTTTCAGCAGCTCAGAACCAGCACAACTGTTATTCATCCCTTTAAAGTAATTACCAGAGCCCTTTTCCCCCCAGGGAGCTCTGGCTGGGTGGTCGACTGTGCTGTGACCCAGTTGCCACTATTCCACCCTATCTGGAATTGTCTCACGTGTGCACTGTGTGATTAATAGCATCTAGAGATGGCTGGTAATTTTAGAATTTGAAATGGAAATAAAATTCCACCCTTACTGCCACTTTGCCCTGCGTTTTGTTGTTGGGACTGCTGCCTTTTGACGGGCTAGCTGCTCCAGCTCTGAGGAGGTGGGACATTCATACAAGGAGTCGGGACCCGTCTCTCTCCCCGGTATGATCACCATAGCCTCTGGATGTGCCTTGCCACCCTGCTCATGGCATGTGTGCTCAGCTGCTAACGTGACAAGCCATTGGCTTGCGCCAGCGCAGGAAGCTTCTGGGCTCAAGGGCGGGCAGGCAGGGAGGAGATGCAGGCAGGGGGAATGCAGGCAGGAGGCCAGGCTGCACTGTGGGCTCGCAGGAGTGGCTCTCCAGGTCACCCTGCCAGCTCAGCAATAGCAGTTCTGTTAGCTGACCTACACGGATGAGGGGACTGCATCATGGAATCATAGAATCATTAGGGATTGGAAGGGACCTCGAAAGATCATCCAGTCCAATCCCCCTGACACAGCAGGATCACCTAGACCAAGTCACACAGGAACACATCCAGGTGGGTCTTAAACATTTCCAGTGAAGGAGACTCCACAACCACCCTGGGCAGCCCCTTCCAGTGCTCCGTCACCCTCACCGTGAAGAAGTTCCATCTCATATTTATGTCAAACCTCCTATGTTCCAGCTGACAACCATTGCCCCCCCGTCCTATCATTAGATGACACTGAGAAGAGCCTGGCTCCATCCTCCTGACACCCATCCTTCAAATATTTATAGACATTAATGAGGTCACCCCTCAGTCTCCTCTTCTCCAAGCTAAAGAGACCCAGCTCCCTCAGCCTTTCTCCATAAGGGGGGTGCTCCACCTCCTTCATCATCCTTGTTGCCCTACGCTGGACTGTCTCCAGCAGCTCCACATCCCTCTTGAACTAAGGAGCCCACAACTGGACACAATACTCCAGGTGTGGTCTCACCAGTGCAGAGTAGAGGGGGAGAAGAATCTCTCTTGATCTGCTAACCACCCCCCTTCTGATCCACCCCAGGATGCTGTTGGCCGTCTTGGCCACAAGAGCACATTGCTGGCTCATGGTCATCCTGCTGCCCACCAGGACCCCCAGGTCCCTTTCTCCTAAACTGCTCTCGAACAAGTCAGTCCCCATCCTGTACTGGTACCTGGGGTTGTTCTTGCCCAGATGCAAGACTCTGCACTGTTGTCTATCATAGAGTTACGGAACACTAGCGACTGGAAGGGACCTTGAAAGATCATCCAGTCCAATCCCCCTGCCACAGCAGGATCACCTAGATCAAGTCACACAGGAACATGGCCAGGTGGGTTTTAAATGTCTACAGAGAAGGAGACTCAACTCTGCAGTTGAGTCTCTGTGAGTTGTGTCTTCTAAATTTATCTGGGCAAGAGACACTTTCCTCATTTGTTTTGTGTCTCAGGCTGCAGGACCAAATCCCATGGTGGAGGGGGGGACTAAGAAGTCTATTTCTCTTCACATGCACAGCGTACTTCTGTGGCCTGAACTTCAACTCGTTTAAACCCAGCCCAGTGTGGACATTAAAAGCAGAAGACCCCACTGCAAAATACTCTGCAGTGCACCTAGCTCTTCCCCAGAGAGCAGATGACAGAAAGAGCAAACCACATGTGACAGATGTTAGTCACGTTGCCAAAAGCCCTGCTGGCAGGAGCTGCAGCGAAAGGGCAGTTGGAGAACCCCGACAAGGCTGCTGTCGGGGTTTCAGATTCCGAGCGACGACGCTGTTCCGTGCCACCAGGACACACACACCTTGCAATTGCCGTGTCAAAGGCGATCGATTTTAGTGTCCAAGGAAATGCCTTTATAGATTAAGGAGTTAATACTTCTATACACCGCATTCTAAAACAGGCAACTGATCATTTTATTGGGCTACTGGTGGCCATTCCTGTGCTGGTTGGTTAGGCTGCGTGCTATACAGGGCCAGCAATTCCCTGACGCGCATGATGCTCTGCACAAGGGTGCAGTTTGGCTTCTGCTGCTGTGTCAGGCTAATGCCGCTGTTGCCACGGTAATGGCAGCGCTGGAGTCTGCTTTGTCACCTCTGTCCTGCTGGCTTTTTAAAAAACACAGACTCATGCTTGCAGGGGCCCGAAAAGCAGGTGGAGGCTTTGCTGCGAGAGCTCAGCCCTGCCTTTCGTGTCTTTATTTGTAATAGGTTACGAAGCAGCGTGGTAATTTCATAGATGAATAAAGTTCAGAGCCAGCAGAGCTCATCAGTTCTGCTGAAGCCAAGCTCCCATAAACATGTCATCGTGCTGTCCCTGTACAGCTGACCAGACATCCTGCATGGGAAACACCACAAGGCATCCCATCTGAATTAGAAGATGCCCGTGACTACCAGTCCATCAGCATCCTGAGCAATTCCATCTAAAGATTTAGAAACTGGCTGTGGTCTAGAAAGAGACTCCAAGACCTCCAGGACTTTTTCAAGGTCACTGGGCTCCCTGCTGTGCTCCCTTGTCCCCAGGTATCGCCCTCAGGAGCGTGATTTTCCTTCTCACTGCCTGCAGGACAACACTTGTCGGGGTGCAGCTGGCCGTGTGATTCAGCCAGCCTTTCAGCTTTATTTACCCTCCCACCTTTCTTTGGGTATTTTATCAGCAGTGATTTCGTGTTTATTTCTCTACCAGAGAAGCTGGGGAGCAGCTCTGTGTGGATCTCTGAGAAGCTTCAATAGCAACTTCTGCACCTGAGGGTATGTCTGTTCTCCTTCCCCACCTCGTCACTCTGCACCAGTGTGGCCAAGCGTTATCAAGCGTGAAGTGAGGCGAAGGCTCCTCAGCCAGCTCTGTTAACACCGCTGAGGTGAAGCCATTTGTAAGTGCGACTCTCAGTCCTTGACTGCTGTGGGATGGACAACACTTACTCCATCATTCACAGCTTAGACTCAGGCTTAACCAAGCACATGTAGCCAACCAGGGCTGATGTTCTGTTTGACAAGGAGGATGGGTATTAGGAAGCCCTTCCTCATATAAAGAGTGATCAGACACTGGAATGGACTGCCCAGGGCAGTGCTGGAGTCCTCATCATTGGAGGTGTTCAAGGACAGACTGGATGTGGCACTTAGTGCCATGGTCTGGTTGCTGTGGTGATGTTAGGTCATGGGCTGGATGAGCTCAGAGGGCTTTTCCAGCCTCAGTAATTCTGTGCAAAGGTGAATGAAGGTCACCTGCCCCAAGGATCTGGAGCACAGACCTACTTCCTCTGAGGTAGGGAGAACACATGTGGTGAAGGAAGCAAAAACCAGAGCAAAGCCTGTCATGACCGAACACAGCGTTTCTCCAGGCCTTCCAAAAAGAAAAGCAAGCCTGTGATCTGAACAGTGACAAATCAGTCCCATGCCAAGGAATGAACAGAGCCCGGTTCTCCTTGCGTGCAGGAGGAGGGAGCTTTCAGCAGAGGGCTTTTGGCTGAGTGGCCATGCCAGCCTGCAGCCACGCAGTTTGAGGGCAGCTGCAGGATGCAATTAGCCTCCAGCAGCAGGAGTAGTAATTGCCCAACAGCAGCCATCAGCATTGCACAGACTCTCCCTGAGCTGGAGTTAGGAGTCATGAAGCTCTAATTCACTTCGAGCTTTTTTTGGTGACAGAAATTGCCAACGTTGTCTTTTGAACTGTGTACAAGTCCCCAGCCACGGGACCTTCCCACCAGCATCATCTCTTGGTGTGGCTTCTCGTGTTCCGTGATCAGAGCAGATAACAGGAGCAGGCCTCCAACACGAGATGTCCTTGAGCTGCAGCCTGCAGATTAGTATCTGTCTGGTTCTAGACCTCTTTCCCCACTGCAAGTATAGGGGAGAACACTGGCTCCTCACTTCAAGAAAGATTGAGGGGCTGGAGCAGGTCCAGAGGAGCAACCAGCCTGGGGAAGGGACTGGAGGGAAAAGGCTGATGAGGAGACACTGAGGGAGCTGGGGGTGTTTAGCCTGGAGAACAGGACACCCAGGGGGAACCTTCTCCCTCTGTCCAACTCCCTGAAGGGAGGTTGTAGTCAGGTGGGGTCAGGCTCTTCTCCCAGACAACCAGTTACAGGACGAGAGGACAGGGCCTGAAGCTGCACCAGAGGAGGGTTAGGTTGGATGTTAGAAAACCCATCCTCACAGAAAGGGTGATCAGAGCCTGGACTGGACTGCCCAGGGTACAGTGGAATCCCCATCCTTGGAGTTTAAGGCCAGCCTGGCTGTGGCCCTTAGTGCCCTGTTCTGGCTGATGTGATGACGTTCGGTCATGGGCTGGATGATCTCAGAGGTCTTCTCCAGCCGCAGTTGATTCTGTGACACGTACCGGTGGTTCCCAGCTGATTATGAAGAGTGTTTATTGCTCCTGAGCCATTTGTTTGAGGCAAATTGACAATTACCGTTCAGGTGCCCAGGGACAGCCCGCTGTCACATCTGTGCTCACGAGACGGTGAAACCGCTTCAGAAAGAAAATAAAGGAGTGTTTACATCCCCCACTATCTTGATGCCTTCTCGTTATCTCCAGGCAACTCTGGAGCTCTCTGATGTCTCCGACTGCATCGGCGGTGTTTATAGCACCAATACAATATTATCTGCAGTCATTTAAGATAGACTCTAAAGAAATCTTTTACAGCCGGTTAAGTCTGCAGGTCGAGTTGCTGTTGCTGTCTGACGTGTACTAAAGGGATCAAGGCCATGGTCTGCAGTCCTCCCTGCTTGTTCCTAAAATGCAGTTGGCAGGTTTTAAGCAGTGTTTGTTCCTCAAGGACATATAAAGTCACCTTGTAAGAAAAAGAAAATCCTCACGAATCACAGAACATTAGGGATTGGAAGGGACCTCGAAAGATCCTCTAGTCCAATCCCCCTGCCACAGCAGGATCACCTAGACCAAGTCGCACAGGAACATGTCCAGGTGGGTTTTAAGCACATGGGACATTTCCACCACTCCTGCTGCAGCTGGTGACCCACTTTTGGCAAAGACCTCTCCAGCAGGGTTGCTGTGGCTGGAGGAGCCAGCCATGCTGCCTGCAAAGCACTCGGCTGTTAGACAGCATCCTTTTCTCCAGGCTGCTGTTGTGCTGGAAGGATTACAGCAGGTTTATTGCTTATAGGATGAGGGACAATGGGTGTAAGCTGGAACAGAGGAGGTTCCACATAAACATGAAAAGGAACTTCTTCCCAGTGAGGGTGATGGAGCACTGGAACAGGCTGCTGGGGGGGTTGTGGAGTCTCTGTCACTGGAGACTTTTAAGACCCACCTGGATGTGTTCCTGTGTGACTTGGTCTAGGTGATCCTGCTGTTGCAGGTGGACTGGACTGGATGATCTTTGTAGGTTCCTTTCAATCCTTAATGATTCTATGATTCTATGATTCTGGCTACCTTCTCTAATACCACTCCTCAAAGTACTTGGCCAGTACTTAGGATTTTTGGAGTTGCTTTCTCCCCTCTTTCTTTTCAGAAGAGTGGAGAACTGTTTCATTCCATCCTCCTCTTCTCCTCCTGCAAAGATGAACTAAAACTTGACCTCCTGGTTGTTCATCTCAGACACTCTCAGAGCAGCTTTGAGTGGTAAATGAGGTTCCAAATGAAGGAAGAGATTACTGTATTTTTCTTTTCCTTTTAAAAACCTTGAATAGATGAAAATAGATGGTAATCAACAAACCTGTGGCTAGAGGAAAAATCCCCTTAACTTACATTTTACTTCCATTAGGTTCAGGACAAAGAAACCCCTTGCACCGTGTGCATGAATAGACCCTTTATTATTCAAAGCAAGCTTCAAAGAGCACTGTGTCCCCTATAGAAAATATGCAATCAGTGCTTAATTCAGTGCTAGGATGCAAATTTAAATTCCCATAAGGGGAAGACTGTTAATGCCATTTAAATTGGTTGTAAATTACGGATAATACACTTGAGACCCGAATACAGATTAGCAGAGTGTTGCTTTATGAATCCAGCCCGACTTTGAACTTACTGAGTATTTATTTATGGAGGGTAAGACAATGCAGGCTTGTTTACACCTATATTTTCTTATCTTCTGATACAGTATGTATGCAGACAAAAAAGAACCCCTCAGTTTGTTTTTAAAATACAGAAGGTCTTCTCTCTATTTTGATGGGGATGGGTTGTGTGGAGATGCTCTCTGGTCACAACCGTGTGTTCTTGCTGCCTGCACCCGGTGTTTAGCATTACTGCACTATCTCAAGTCACACAGAACTTAGACCAGGAGAGTCACCATTTCTCTATTTTGTTAGGGAGAGAAAAGCTGGCTGTTTAGTCTAAACCATCAGCTAGCCTGAAAGCTGGAACATGGGAGGTTCCATATAAATATCAGAAGGAACTTCTTCCCAGTAAGGGTGTCAGAGCACTGGAACAGGCTGCCCAGGGGGGTTGTGGAGTCTCCTTCTCTGGAGAAGTTTAGAACCTGCCTGGATGTGTTCCTGTATGACTTGATCTAGGTGATCCTGCTGTGACAGGGGGATTGGACTGGATGATCTTTCGAGGTCCCTTCCAATAGCTAATGTTCCATGATTCTGTGATTCTTCCACACGGAATTTCCAGAGAACACAACCTGGCCAAGGGGACAAGATGAGAAGATATCCTCCTGTCCTGGTGGCACTTTATGTGTAACTTCCCTGTGACCCTAAGTCTTCTGTCCTGCAGCCATATGAGGGGGTGAAGTCCTGCTCTTTGGACATGGCAGCCGTTCACCACCAGCGTGGCACAAGAGGGCAAAGTGGAGAGTCAGATGGTGCAATGTTCAAATTTAATCTTGCAGGGAGAGAACTGAAAGGGCTGTGCCTCTGGGAAAGAGCTTTCTTGTTTCCTAGTGACACCCTATTTAGATCTGGAAGAGCTCCCAGAAAGGACTTTAACTATGAGAGGCCTTTGTTTTTGAAAACACAATTTTGGCTCCTTCCAGAGGAGTTTTATGGTTTTCTGTGGGCACAGAGAACTGGATCTGCAACAAGTACTTTTGTATCCTTCAGCAGCAAAAAGGATGTAGAAGCCATCACAGCATTTTTAAGCTTCCAAACCAATATCTCTCATTTTTCCCGAATATTTTTGATCTATGCAGCATCACCATGATCTGGTCTGTACATGTTTTGCTTACGTTAGTGTAGCACAACCCGTGTAATTTGCTTGGATCAAGTCAAATTCAATTTGATTTTGTACTTAGTGGATGGTCTTGCTTGAAGTTAATTCTCTTTTGCCTCCTGTATTAGAGGTCACTGGTCTCCAAACCAGCAAGTCTCCAAGGCTTTGTGGTACCATTTAGCAATGACCATGAGAAATGAGTTAGCAGTGAATTAGTAGCAATATATGTAGATACTACAGTATAATTTATATATATTATTATTATTACTATTAATGCCAAGAACCAGCAGTGACCTCTCGTGAGAATCAAATGCTGCCTGAACCTGTTGCAGCCCACAACACCCCTCACAAGGGCCTGTGCACGTAGGCTGTTGTCCATTCTTTCTATCCATGCTGCACATCAACGTAGTCCAGAAGGGGGTTTGACCATCATAGCCAAGGGATGAGGCATCATTTAAAGACAGAATTGCTGCTCAGCATCTGCCAAGCAGCACCCTGGAGCCCTGGGAGCCTGTGGCAGTATGGCAATAGCTTTGACCTGAAGTCACGGACGCTGGACTGGCACTGGGATGGGCATTCAGGGTTGTCCTCCCTGGTACAGACCAAAGAGGGCTGGAGCTATGTGATTTTGCTGTGGTCCCTTCTAACCCTGACTGACTGTATGACTTGGTCTAGGTGATCCTGCTGCAGCAGGGGGATTGGACTGGGTGATCTTTCGAGGTCTCTTCCAATCCCTAATGATCCTATGATTTCCCTAGCACCGGGGACTTCTGTGTCCTTGGAGAGGGGGTGAGATTTACTCCTAATATCTTTAATACAAGAAAATTATGATGAGTGATTCTCCAGACAAGGGTTGTAAATACCGCCGTGTGCATTGGCTTTTAAAACAGAGATGTCAGCCAGAATATCTCAGACTGGGTAATTTAGGACCTTTTATCATCTCATCTTCCACGGTACCAAAAGAAGTGAGGTCTGGAAGACAAATTCCAAATGCAGAAGAAAATCCCTAACTTGCAGTGTGTTTAATACTCAAAGGGTTTAATAGAAACCCCAGCTTTATTATTTTTCCAAAAATGGACGTAAAAACCCAGCACCTCCTGCAAGTCGGCTGCGTTCTTCAAAACCACCTAAGCTTTTACAAGTTTCAGATCTTTCCCTTCCTCAACATCATAAAGAGCAAATTTATTGTGGTCTGAGAATCCCAGCACAATTTTCATGACACCCCAGTGCGCAGCAATGGGCTAAGCAGTGGGTTATTAAATATAGACTGGAGAGTTGGGTGGGGAGACATCAAATGAGCTGTAACAAGGGTAATGCAGAGTCTGGCATCTGGGCAAGAACAACCCCAGGTACAAGTAGAGGTTGGGGACTGACCTGTTGGAGAGCAGTGTAGGAGAAAGGGAGCTGGGGCTCCTGGTGGCCAGCAGGATGACCATGAGCCAGCAATTGGCCCTTGTGGCTAAGAAGGCCACTGGCATCCTGGGGTGAATTAGAAGGGGAGTGGTTAGTATGTGGTGAGAGATTCTCCTCCCCTTCTACTCTGCCCTGGTGAGACCACATCTGGAATATTTGGTCCAGTTCTGGGCCCTTCGGTTCCCAAAGGACACAGAACTGATGGAGAGAGTCCAGCGCAGAGCCACAAAGATGATGAAGGGAGGGGAACATCTCCCTGATGAGGAAAGGCTGAGGGAGCTGGGGCTCTTGAGCTCGGAAAAAAGGACACTGAGGGGTGACCCCATCAATGTTTATAATTTTAGAAAGGGTGAGTGTCAGGAGGATGGAGCCAGGCTCTGCTCAGTGTCATCCAATGATAGGACAAGGGGCAGTAGGTGTCAAGTGGAACACAGGAGATTCCACATCAATATGAGAAGTTCCTTCTTCCCGGTGAGGGTGACAGAGCACTGGAAGGGGCTGTACAGGGTGGTTGTGGAGTCTCCTTCTCTGGAGATGTTTAAAACCTGCCTGGATGTGTTCCTGTGACACTTGGTCCAGGTGATCCTGCTGTGGCAGAGGAATTGGACCAGATGATCTTTTGAGGTCCCTTCCAATTGCTAATGTTCCATGATTCTGTGACAGACTACAGCAAAGCCTGTTTCCCAGCAGAATGGAGGATGCAGAGTTTACAAGTTCCTGAGGCTAAGTTATAACGACGACTATGACTGATCTTCAGGCTCTTGCACTGCAGCAGATGTTCATGCTTTACCTCCATGTGTGACATAGCTATTGAACAAAATGGAAGGGCAGAGCAGATGCAGTCAATATATGATGGACACGACTCGGTGACCTTATGGAAGCAGGGAGTTTCCATAAGGAAACTTCCTTCTTGTCACAGCTGTTTTGGTCTGTTTGTTGCTTGTGGAAGGTTAAGGCCAACAGGTGACAAAGATTAGGAGGTTATATTGAAAACAGGGCAGTCTGAATGAAACAAACATGTACCCCCTGCCATGCAATCTCTAGGTAACCTGCAATGATCAGAAGGGCAACCTGCTTTTCACGGGGCATGTGAACAGTAGACCATCACAGAGCACAAGGAACACGGCAGCACTTGCATTTCACCGAAAGAAAACACATGTTTAAGCCAGCCTTAACAGAAAAACTCATGGAAAACAAATCCTCTCTTAGCGAGAAGAAAAATCATAGAATCATCATGGCTGGAAAGGACCTCCAGGATCAACAAGTGCAGCCTTCATCTCAACATCTCCTGAACCCCTAGACCATGCCCTCAAGTGCTCCGGCTACTCCGTCTTTAAACACCTCCAGTGATGAGGACTCCACCACCTCCCTGGGCAGCCTGTTCCAGTGCCCAACCACTCTCTCAGGAAAGAACTTCTTCCTAAGATCCAATCTAAACCTCCCCTGATGCAACTTGTGGCTGTTTCCCCTCATCCTTTCATTAGTAATTTGAGAGAAGAGACCAGCACCAGCCTCACTACAACTTCCTTTCAAGTAGTCATAAAGAGCCATAAGGTCTCCTTTCAGCCTCCTATTCTTCAGACTCAATAATCTCAGTTCCCTCAGCCGCTCTTCACAGAGCTTCATAGAATCACAGAATCATTAGGGATTGGAAGGGACCTCAAAAGGGAGGTCCCAAGGACTGACCATGTCAGCCATATCCATATGCACAGAGTTACTGTGGGTGAAGATGAGGCCAAGCAGCAGGACCAAGGAGGTGCCATGGGCATCTTGCATTTAAGAAGACTCACAAAGGACATTGCTGAGGCACTGTTTCCCTTAAGAAATACGCTTCACGCTGCCTCGGTGCATAGATCTTCCAGGGAGAAATTTGTCCCTCCAGTCTGCCATGCGAATCACAGTGAAGTGGCAGGAGTGCAGTGCTTGCTTGGCTGCAGAGCATGAAGGGGACTCAGTCCTCCACACCTCCCAACATCTTGGGCCAGGCTCCACTGCCTTCCCACCATCCTGTCTGGTTAGGTGCCAGTGCTGCAGGCAGTGCTTGCCTTTGCTACCAGAAGCCAGCCTCTCTGCTAGCAGGAGGACTATATATACCTTATATTATATATTCTACACACCCTGACTGGTCCTGTGCCAGCATCTGCCCTCACTCTTTGACCCATTCTGGCCAAACCTATGTGCTCCAGCTGACTGACCCGTCCACCAGCTTGGTGCCAGGCACCTGAAACACTGGGGACAAGTTTGAAAATCTATGTGAGATGCTGCTTGTCCACACAAGCAGCCTGATGTGCTTCAGTCCCATGTCCCTGCATCCCACCTTGAGATGCCTGTTGGTGCTGGTCTCTTCTCGCAGGTAACTAGTGACAGAACCAGAGAGAAGGGCTTCAAGCTTCAACAGGATCAGTTTAGACTGGACATCAGGAATAAATTCTTCATGGAGACAGTGGCCAGGCACTGGACTGGACTGCCCAGGGTGTTGGTTGAGCCCCCATCCCTGGATGTGTTTAAAAGTCACTTAGACGTAGTGCTGGAGGATCTGGTTTAGGGGTGAACTTGTAGAGTAGGGTTGATGGTTGGCCTCGATGATCCCAGGGGTCCTTTCCAACCTGAATGACTCTATGATTCTGCCATTCTATAAATTCTTCTGGGAAAATTATGTGCACATCCCCAGAGCTGCAGAAGATGTTTTATTGTCCAGGAAAAAAACCCCAATGTATCTCTCATAAATGTGCTTCCAAGTTCTGAGTGATTCTAGGATTCTGTGATAGGAATGTACGTGTGCATGGGGGAGATTTCCGCTGAGTGAAGAGACCAGACTTCTGTGCCGCGTGTTTCTGTTCGAGACATCTGGATTTCATAGGAGGAATCATACAGGAGTTAACCCAGAGATAAAAACGCCTTTCCTCATGGGTAGGTGCAAGCAGAACTGCATACAGCAGCAACTGGAGGGTGTCTTGCCTACACGTGGGGCAGTAGCACCGCTGTTTCCTCAGTTCTGCTAGAAACACCTTTCCTCCCTCCTCTTAGAGCAGCATTAGCACTTTGTACCAGTGACATGTGGTCATCCCGTGCTTGATCATAGAATCATAGACCCACAGAAACATAGAATCATTAGGGATTGGAAGGGACCTCGAAAGATCATCCGGTCTCTTTCCTGAGATGGTGGTTGGTCACTGGAACAGGCTGCCCAGGGAGGTGGTGGAGTCCCCGTCCCCAGAGGTGTTTAAAAACCGAGTAGCTGGTGCACTTGAGGCCATGGTCTAGGGGTTCAGGAGATGCTGGGATAAGGGCTGGACCTGATCATCTTGCAGGGTCTTTCCAGCCACGATGATTCTGTGATTCTATTCTATAGTTCTAAGATACCTGGGGTGTCTCTTTAACCCCACAGCGTCACTTCTAGCCCACAGAGCAATCAACTCAGTCTCGGCTTCTGGAGCATGAGCTTATCCAAAAGACAGTTTTCAGCCCTAAAACAGTATCTCGTGCAGCAGCGCCCAGCGAGGAAGCAGCAGAGACAGCCGATGAACACCTCATCCTGCATCCACCTGAGATGAAGCTGATGTAAGCCTCCGAGGGGTTTGGTTTTCACCAAGTATTTTCCAACATAATCATAGACTCATAGAATCATTAGGGACTGGAAGGGAAAGACCATCCAATCCAATCCCCCTGCCACAGCAGGATCACCTAGACCAAGCCATACAGTCAGTCAGGGTTGGAAGGGACCACAGGATCATCCAGTTCCAACTCCCCTGCCATGGGCAGGGACACTCCACCCTAGGTCAGGCTGCCCAGAGCCTTATCCAGCCCAGCCTTAAACACCTCCAAGGACGGGGCCTCAACCACCTCCCTGGGCAACCCATTCCAGGCTCTGACCACTGGAATGTTGATAGATACCCAACCAAGCATCTACCTCAGCATCTTTATGCACCACAGAGGTTGAGGTCCTTGCTTGTGATGCCATTTCAGGGCCCACGTGTGGGAATACTGGTGTTTTCATCAGCCATCATCTGATGTAAAGGCGTAAAGACTGACTTAAGACTAATTATGGCCAAGTAATTATTTCTGAGCTATGAAGGCAGGCAGGGGAGAAAACCTTCTGTCAGGGCAATCTAAGCTGGAAGGGGTGAGGAGAGCCCAGACGCAATCAAAATGAACAGGAACCTTCTCAAGCAGAGGATTTGCTTGTGTTATTGCTTCTCAGTTTCCAATAACCCTGAGCCCTGGAAAGAAGGCAGGCAGAAGACTGGGCTTTCTCTGCCCTGCCACAGACAGGGAATGGTCTCACAATAGTCCCCACCAAATGAAAAATTAATAAAATGCCATCATCAGGGGAATTTTCTAAAAGGTAGCTCCACCGCTGTTGCCAGCAGCCTTGTGCTGGTAGCCATGTCCACGGATTTTCATGTTTGGCATGCCTCACGTGCTCAACAGAAACCCATCAGACAGCAATTCCTCCAGCCGCCAAAGGAAATCCTGCTTGATTCCTCCCCAGTTTACACTGGGTGCAGCTTTATGGTGAGTGCCTCATGCCTTCTGGTTTCCTCCCAACCAACAGAGCTGAGCTGTGGGGCAGCTGCGTTTGTCAAGAGCTAACTGTAAAGATGTTGGAGAGGATTTCACAGGGACTGGAAGGGACCTTGAAAGATCATCCAGTCCAATCCCCCTGCCCCAGCAGGATCACCTAGATCAAGTCACACAGGAGCATTTCCTGGTGGGTTTTAAATGTCTCCAGAGAAGGAGACTCCACAATCTCCTTGGGCAGCACCTTCCAGTGCTCTGTCACCCTCATAGTGAAGAAGTTGCTTCTCATATTGATGTGGAACCTGCTGTGTTCCAACTCACACCCATTGCCCCTTGTCCTATAGTTGGATAACACTGGGCAGAGCCTGGCTCCATCCCCCTTGGCACGCACCCTTATTTATAGACATTAATGGGGTCACCCCTCAGTCTCCTTTTTTCCAAGCTCAAGAGACCCAGCTCCCTCAGCCTCTCCTCATCAGGGAGATGCTCCACTCCCTCACTCACATAGTTTTCCCAGTGTTATCTCAAAAACAATGTTTACAGCTTTCCTCAAACATTACGACTAACTTTCTGATTTTAATATACATTTGTCCCGTGGGTTTTTCTCCCATTAATAGAGATTAAGTGACTATTCTAAGGTACAATAGCCATCCCTGCCCTGTGGTTTAGTGGCTTGCTGTCGTTGACTGATACCCAGCCCTCCGAATCCCTGCTGAGTGTCTAAGCTCTGTGAGCTGCCATGAATGCATTTAATCTACATAAAAAGAACACAAATTGCATGTTAGCCCTTTTGAGCCCAGTAATCAGTTTTACAGTTTAGTCGTTATGCCTCTCCGCAGTCTTAGCGGCTCCAAGGAGGTTCCAAGAATTCTTCCTCTCCTCCTTATTTTTTTCCCCCCCCTTGCCCATCTCACGTAGAAGAAAAGTGTTTGCATTTTGATTGTGCTCATTCCCTGACCCCTGTAATTTAGCCATTGTTCGTATTTAGTGCCGACCGGAGTCCTGCAGGGCAGCTGATAACAATAATTTGTAATAAAGCATCTGCAGGCTCTGGGTTGGGGTTTTTTTTTATATAGATCCTCATTTTCCCTAATAATGGAAAATTAAATTTGTTAATTAAAACACGGAACCAAATAGGATTCTGGGGCTGCAAAAAAAAATGCAGGGATTATCCTGGCCTCGCGTTTAGGATGATTATAATAGTTGGCACGCACACAGCCATGCTTGAAAGTGGCATCGCGGCTAATCCCCACCTTGCTGCCCCGCTGAAGTGTGCTGTTATCCCTCAATTGGCACGTGAGGATTCCCAGGCAAAAAGGTTAATAATTCCAGAATTAGCCAAAGCCTGCACGGGCACCAATGGCATGCTGCAGCCCTGCCAAGAGGTGTGATTTGGGGGGGATCAGAAGGTTGCCAAGGAAACCAGCACATCTCCTGAGCTTTTGGAGGGTTTGGAGGTGATGTTCCAAACCAGGGCTCAGAGGCTGCAGGTTCAGTCAGGAGGCTTCAAACCAGAGGCACTGAGCGTATCCTGTCACAGCAACATGCTGTGTAGACTGTGAGGTGCAAGCTGGGTTCTCAGCTGTTGCTCAGAGTGGTGCATTAGGGAACTAATCATCTTCCAGTGCTGGGCACTGGTGAGGCCACCCGTTGAGTACTGGAGGCAGTTCTGGGCTCCTCTCTTCAATAAAGAGATTGAGGCACTGGAGCGAGTCCAGAAGAGCAACGAGGCTGGGGAAGGGACTGGAGGGAAAAGGGCTGATGAGGACAGGCTAAGGGAGCTGGGTATGTTTGACCTGGAGAAGAGGAGACTCAGTGGGAACCTTCTCCCTCTCTACAATTTCATGAAGTGAGGTTGTAGACAGGTGGGGGTTGGACTCTTCTCCCAGGCTACTAGCAACAGGACAAGAGGGCAAGGTCTGAAGCTTCCAGGGGAGGGTTAGGTTGGATGTTAGGAAGCCCTTCCTCCCCAGAAGGGTGATCAGATACTAGAATGGACTGCCCAGGGCAATGCTGGAGTCCCCATCCCTGGTATTTAAGGACAGACTGGCCATGGCCCTTAGTGCCCTATGTCTGGCTATTGGGGTGATGTTAGGTCCTAAGCTTGGCTGGTTCAGCTCAGAGGGCTTCTCCAGCCTCAATAATTCAGCGATTCTGTGAAAATTATGATAATCCCAAACACATACATGATCTTTGGGAATCTGAAAAAAAAGCAAAACTAAATTAACTAGAGCGGAAAAAACCTACCAAATACCCTTTAGAACAAATAGTTCTCTGGCAAAATGCGGTGGTAGCTAAACAGTTAGTGGGGTAATATTGATGCCAGCTCACTGGCAGATGAGAAAGTGCTTCAGCCTTCCATTTCAGCTCGTTTCCAGCTCAGGCTATTCCGATGTTTTTCATGTTGCTGTTTTCATACACAAATATCCTTTGGTGTGGGCAACTGAAAACAAAAAGGAAATTAAACACACGGAAACGCGGTGTCCTGGCAGCCCTACAATTTATTTTGGAGGAGAGCTGGTTTTTCTGGGGCACTGCAGGATGCAGCACTCCCTGCTAGGGCTCAGGGCTGCTCCTTCCTCCTGCATTGCACTGTTGTCAGCGGGGAGATCCTGGCTCCTGAGCAGCTCTGGTAGAGATAACCCTTGAGACGGGAGTGGGTGCGAGCTGGATTGTGACAACCAGGCTATAAAAGTCTTCTGCTGCTCTGTGAGAGCAGAGATGCAGCCTCCAGCTTCTTCTGCAGGAGCAGGAGACCAGGTGCTGGCGTGAGAAGCGTGTTCTGCCTAAAAGGGTCCATTTTGTCCCATGGGGAAGGAAGAAGGGGTGACCCTGAAGCTCTGCCGGTCCAGTGAATCTGCCAAGAAGGCTGGGGGCAGGCAGCCAGCAATGTCCCACTGTTCAAAAGCCTGGGAAGGAGGCACAGGGCCATCCCAAATGGAGCTGCGAGTTCCAGGACTTCCCTGGAAGGACCTGCCTGGGTATTCCTCATACACTGAGGGCTATCCAGCAGGGTGGAGAGACAAAGAGCATCTTTGCTAATGGGGACAGTGGTAAATCAGCCCATGACACAAGCTGATGATGAGGGGGTGAGAGGCTGAGGGTGGCTGATAGCACACAAAGCGGGGAAGATCTCCTATGGTCACAAAAGTGGCTTGTAGCCTCTGTTGGCTTTAACAGACAAGGTTAAAGGGATCACCTCCATATTCTCTTCTCATTTGGACCTTCAGCAGACAGTGAACTCTGGCAGCTTGAAAGGATGAACTTTGCAGAAAGCTGTGAGGACATCAGGAAAAACAGATTACAGCTCTTTTTCCTTAGAGGAAATCCTCAGGCCATCTGGAGGACAGCTAGAAAACCTTCCTATTTTACTTTTAATTACACTTTGAGATCATTACGCTGAGCATCCTGTGCTTTAAAAAGAGAAAACTTCATGCTCAAAGTATACAGAGAAGTAAAGATCTATCAAGAGAGGCAGCTATGTTTTGGTTAGTTGTCACTTGTAGCTCCATGTAGTATAAATAATGGAAGGAAGAGCATTAAAACATCAGCTCCAACAATTTTCACCAAGAGTCCAACAAAGAAACAGACTATAGGTGTTGACAAGGACTGTTCGGTGGAGAATGATACCGCATATTGCAGAGCCTGCAAACATCAGCTTCACATAAACTTCTTCCACATGAGATGTTAATCAGGACAGAGACCAAAGGACCTGAAAACAATCAACATCTCTCCTTTCCAACCCTTAATGTTCAGTGTGAGTGGGTTAGGAATACCCCTGTGTGGTGGGAATGCAGGACGATCGAGGGTAGCTGTTGACTGGTTGGACATAGTGCACCTAGCAACAGAACCAGAGGGAAGGGCTTCAAGCTCCAACAGGGTAGGTTTAGACTCCACATCAGGAAGAAATTCTTCACTGAGAGACTAGGCAGGCTGCCCAGGTTGATGGTTGAGTCCCCATCCCTGGATGTCTTTAAAAGTTGCTTAGGTGTAGTGTTGGGGGAACTGGTTTAGGGGTGAACCTGTAGAGTAAGGTTGGACTTGATGATCTCAAGGGTCTTTTCCAGCCTGAATGATTATATGATTCTATGGTTTTGTGAGGTGTGCTAGGCAGGTTCTGAGCCCAGAGACCAGTACTGCCTGGGTTCAGTCAGCTGAAGGAAAGGGCCTGCTTGGGGTAAAGATGTGAGAGCCAGAGAAATTGACTCCTGAACTAGGGCAAACCAGATCTGAACAAGATCAGGACAGATAATTCAGTAGTAAAAATAAATAAAAGAAGGAGACAGTGACAGAGCACTGGAACACGCTGCCCAGAAAGGTGGTGGGGTCTCCTTGCCTGGAAACACTCAAAACCAGCCTGAAAGCCATCCTGTGCAACCTGCTCTAGGTGAACTTTCCTAGCAGGGCGACTGGACTATCTCCAGAGGTCCTTTCCAACCCCGGCCATTCTCTGGCTCTGTAGAACACACCTGGAAAATTTAACAGAATCACAGAATCATTAGGGATTGGAAGGGACCTCGAAAGATCATCTAGTCTAATCCCCCTGCCACAGCAGGATCACCTAGACCAAGTCACACAGGAACACAGCCAGGTGGGTAAATCCAAGCCAGCAGCAAAGGAGACAGCCTGGCCGTGGCCCTTAGTGCCCTGGTCTGGCTGCTGTGGTGGTGTCAGGTCCTGGGCTGGGCTGGATGAGCTCAGAGCACTTTTCCAGCCTCAGTGATTCTGTGACTGTGTGAGTGTACTTCTCATACATTAAAATGCATGTAAGTGCAATTTGCAGACCTTTTTATCCAGAATTTGGAAGAAAGGAGCGATTTTCAGGTAAGTAAATAACTGCATCTCATTCGACAGTTTCTAAGCAGGAGTTCAGTTCTCCATTTTCAAATTACTTCTTCCTCTTCATAAATACAAAAGGCATTTGGGGGAAAATACGAAAGGGGGTGTGCTGGTTGCCCTATTTACCTTTGTATGAAGATCTAGTGGTGGAAACCGGGTTTGATTGCAAAATATATGCTGTTCCCAAGGGAACTGCTGCTTGAAGGGCTCCCTGGCTGTGATTAGGCTGATCAGATGATCGTTTGCTCTCAGCTTAAGCCAGAGAGACAATTGGCTTGAAGGACCTGTGTTGGGGTCCTGGTAATCTCCTCTTCCTTGGATGAAGAGGACCAAGACTCAAGGATATGTGAACGCGATAGCTGGTGCCTCGCTGCGTGCTTGCGCGATACCCGTTTAAACCAGTAGGATTTTGTCTCTCTAAATGCTCTTGGGAGATATTTGTGGAGTTTTTACAGTGTTGTTTCTGCAAAAGGAACCTGAAAGCTGAATGCAAAGCCAAGCACTCTGGTTTCACTTAGCAAAGTACCTCACATCCAGACCTTCACTCCCCACTTCTTCAGGAGTGAATGTTTATTCTGTAGGGATGATTTAACTCCAGTGTGCCCAGTGCCCCCCAGAAACACCAGCACTGCACCTACGCTTCCCAAGTGACATTTGGGACTTTCAGAGAGAGCAGCCAGAACAATCCCAAAATTGGAGGGTTTAATCCCACAAGCAACAGCACAGAGTGAGGCAGCAGCGTGTTTGGAGAGTCGCAAGTGTTTATGCTCTGCAGGATGAGGCTCAGGGTCAAAAAGAGAAGGCAGATCCTCCTGGTAGCATGCCCAGCCTCCCACTCACTGGGTTATCACCGCATAGTCCCAACCCAGGGCCTTTCCCATCTTGCATGGCCTCAGAGACGTGCTTCAGCCTCTGCTCTGAGCAACTGTGTTACATACCAGGTGCTTAATTCCCCCTAGAAAAGTCTAAACTTAGCTTTCCTTTCCTTGACCTTTGTCCAACGCTCGCTGTCCTACCATAAATAATTCCCCACCTTTGTTTAAACTGTTGGACTGAAGGTATTTATTGCTTGTCATCATATTCCCCAGGATTTTCTTCTATCTGCTAAACACACCGGTGATCTGTAGTCACTCGCATGCCTAACCCTCCCATCTGGCTGTCCTTCCTTCCGTCCCCCCTGACTTGACCCCGCACACAAGCGATGCATTTCATAGAATCATAGAATCACTAGGGATTGGAAGGGACCTCGAAAGATCATCTAGTCCAATCCCCCTGACACAGCAGGATCACCTAGACCAAGTCACACAGGAACACATCCAGGCAGGTCTCCAGAGAAGGAGACTCCACAACCCCCCTGGGCAGCCTGTTCCAGTGCTCCGTCGCCCTCACGGTGAAGAAGTTCCATCTCATATTGATGTGGAACCTTCTATGTTCCAGCTTACAGCCATTGCCCCTCGTCCTATCACTAGATGATACTGAGAAAGAGCCTGGCTCCATCCTCCTGATACCCACCCTTCAAGTATTTATAGACATTAATTCCCAGCCAACCTACAAGGAAGAAGAACCTGTCCCTCAAGGGATGGTGAAGAAAGGACATGGCTGCATCACAAAGAGCAGGCTTGTCATGCACTGCTTACGCAGCCCACCACATGGCCACCATTCTCCCTTCGCGAGTAGCAACTGATCCCGCGTAACCCCTCTCCCAAACAAGGCTATTAAATCCAAGCTGCAGGACAGTCAAATTTCATTATCCCTTCTGCAAAACATATGGAGGAAACAAAATATTGGAGGATACTCCGGTGACAGCTAACGACATTACCAAAATGACTATAAATATCATCTTTAATCTAATCAAAACCAGTGTATCAAAGGCACTAAAGCTGCAGATGCTTACTGTGCCGGGGGGGGGACCGAATGAAGCCTTGCAGATGTGTCACACTGTGAAGTTCTATTTGCATAATGGAAAGTGAATGCTGGCTGTATCTGGGGTTTCTGCTGCTTTTCTAGACCAGGGGGATCTGGGTGTTGCATGACATGAAAATCTTCTCAAGTAGCCCAAGACTCGGGCAGACAAACCAAAACACAAAATCAGCTGCAGGACCAACAAGAATTCCCAGTAAGCGGCCACTTCATCCCCTGCTAATTATTACCTGGGCTACTTTGTCACGTTGCTAATTAGCTTCATTTCTCTCTGAGCTGGTGTTGACTGTGGGGTAAGAACCGACAACGTGACATCAATCAGTTAATTAACTTGTTAACACATTTCCTTCCTTCTTCATTTCTGCTTTTGATTTTCATTTCACTGCTTTTAGGATCTGAGTTTTCAGAGTGTTTGTTCTGGGACGAATGGAGGTAGTGAGGGGTGTCCTACCAACATGAACCTTGAGATACTGTTCTGCTGTTGTTGACCCCATCAATGTTTATAAAATATGGAGAGGGCAGGTGTCAGGAGGATGGAGCCAGGCTCTGCTCAGTGGCATCCAATGATAGGACAAGGGGCAGTGGGTGTGAGCTGGAACAGAAGAGGTTCCACATCAATATGAGAAGGAACTTCTTCACCATGAGGGTGACAGAGCACTGGAAGGTGCTGCCCAGGGTGGGTTGTGGAGTCTCCTTCTCTGGAGACATTTAAAACTAGTCCTGTGCAACTTTGTCTAGGTGATCCTGCTGCGGCAGGGGGACTGGACTGGATGGTCTTTCTAGGTCCCTTCCAATCCCTAATGATTCTAGGATTCTATGAATACGCATGTTTAGGGCAGAGAAAGGTGATTCTGTCCTGGCAACTCAGCTTGAGTGTTGAGAAGGTCCACAGGCACCCCTGTGCTCATAAACTCTAGCAGGAGCACTGCACCACGGAGGACAGTGAGGCGTTGCCTTCACGGAGTGGCTGAGGATGGCTTCCACTAGACCACGCTCTACCAGACTTCCTCTGGCATGGGGCCAGCCTGCGGTCTCCACTGGAAAAAACGGATTTTGCCCTAAAAGATTATGTGCCTGGATTTATTTAGGCTGCAATTGGCATGACGATATTAGTTTGAAAAGTAGTCTCCCCAAAAGTATCAGGAGAAGAAAGAGGTTGACTGGAAAAAGGATTTCTGCTCAGCCTTGATTTAAAGCGGAAAATAATGTTTGCCCTGCTGAATATATTAGAAGGATTTGAGATTACAGTTTAGAGTAGGTTAATGGCAGCTTCGTAATCTAATCTGCTGCTCAATTCTGATCTCAGCAACCCACGCGGGCTTAGAAGGTCTTTGTGTTTCCATAAACTCCAGCAGATTGAGAGAGTTCAGGGCTGAAAGCTCGGTGATTTAAATTCGCCATGCTGCTAAGTGCTGAGGCTTACGAGAAGTGAGGCTGCAGTGTGCAGTCTGTGACACACCAGGGCCTCTCCTGCTCCCTGAGCCAGCAACAGAATCCATCCTAGGGATCTGCACCCCATCCCCTGTTGGTGGCCTGTGGGGTGCCAGGCATTTCTGCCTCTTTTGGTGACCAGGAGTTCCTGCATGGCTTTAACTTTTAAACGTTGCTTGTTTTCACAGGATCACAGAACATCAGGGGTTGGGAAGGACCTCAAAAGATCATTTAGTCCAATCCCCCTGCCACAGCAGGATCACCCAGACCAAGTCATACAGTCACTCAGGGTTAGAAGGGACCACAGGATCATCCAACTCCAACTCCCCTGCCATGGGCAGGGACATCCCACCCTAGATCAGGTTGGCCAGATCCTCATCCAGCCTGGCCTTAAACACCTCCAAGGACAGGGCCCCAACCACCTCCCTGGGCAACCCATTCCAGGCTCTCACCACTCTGATGGTGAAGAACTTCCTCCTCACATCCACTCTAAATCTACCCATCTCCAACTTTGCTCCATTCCCCCTAGTCCTGTTGCTGGACATGTTCCTGGGTGACTTCGTCTAGGTGATCCTGCTGTGGCAGGGGGATTGGACTGGCTGATCTTTCATGGTCCCTTCCAATCCCTAATGCTCCGTGATTCTGGTTCTGTCTCAGTGCTCCTGGGCACCCCCTTCAATGAGGGGACATGGGCTGCGTGCAGGCAAATTGCTCACAGTTCTCTTTCTCTAAGAAAAGATGGCACGTGGAGAAGGGGAACTGCTGGACCTCACAGGGACCCTTGTTAAGTGAATCCAAACCCAGCAGCCTGACCCCATGATCTTTAAAGGAATACCAAGCGTGTTGAGCTCCATTAGGAGCCGGTGTGAGGTGCAGAAGCACTGTGTCACATTGGGTTTTTCCAGCTGATTGAGAGAACATGAGCTGTCTGTGCCTCTTGAATGATGTTTTAAAACCAGCTCGACTGAAAATGTCAGAGACACCACCTGTATTGGGTACCACAGAATCACAGAATCATTAGGGATTGGAAGGGACCTCGAAAGATCATCTAGACCAATCCCCCCACCACAGCAGGATCACCTAGATCAAGTAGCACAGGAACATATCCAGGTGGGTTTCAAACATCTGCAGAGAAGGAGACTCCACAACCCCCCTGGGCAGCCCGTTCCTTTGATGCTTATGGGGAAAGACTAGGGAAGGAGGAAGAGGGTGTCCAACTCTTTAGATGGGAAATATTCAAGGAAAATGCAAGAGAAAGAGTCGACAACTGGTACGCCTAACCTACAAATGTCAGCTTTACAGAGTGAGTCAGTCTAAAAATAACCTCCAATTGTCTTCCAGCTACTCCAGCAGCAGAGCGAAACTGCAAGAGGTTGAGAAAAATCGCCAGAGGGAGGAAGAAGGATTCTCCGTCTGGCTCTTTTTGAAAAAACCAACAAAGCTTTTAGAAGGATCTAATTCAAGAATGGAGCAAATACCAGGCTCTCAGACATCTAGATACAGGCTAACCTCATTTAATTGTACTCACTCTATTTATTTTACCTCTGAAAGGCAGCACAGGCTGAATTCCGGAGGTTCCTGGGAAGACTGTAAATGTAAAACACGGGTATCCTTGCAGAATTGCATGCGGACGTATCTCCCCACCCCCTATCCAGACTGTACTCCCTCCCTCTCTAGGCTCAATATTTTAAATGAGAGTATTGAGTATCCCTCCCTGCATTTCGCATGCTTTCCTTTTCACCAGTCTCCCTGCCCCTTTACGCCCTACGAACCGCTTCTTCCTCGTTTCAGTGATGGTTGAAATGCAGTCTGGCAACAATAAATTGATCCCTGATAAGATTTCAGAATCATTGAATCCAAAATCTGCTTTCTTGTCTTTCCTTTCCCCTCCTGCCCCATCTAAAGCCATTACTCTCCAACAATACGGGTTCAGGGGCAGTAAGAGCCACAATAATCATAGAATCATAGAATCATTAGGGATTGGAAGGGACCTCGAAAGATCAGCTAGTCCAATCCCCCAACACAGCAGGATCACCTAGATCAAGTCACACAGGAACACATCCAGGTGGGTTTTAAACATCTCCAGAAAAGGAGACTCCACAACCCCATGGGCAGCCCCTTCCAGTGCTGTATCTCCCTCACCAGGAAGAATTTCCTTCTCATATTGATCTGGAACCTCATCTGTTCCAGCTCACACACATTGCCCCTTGTCCTATCATTAGATGCCACTGAGCAGAACCTGGCTTCATCCTCCTGATATCCACCTTCCACGTATTTATCAGCATCAATGGGGTCACCCCTCAGGCTTCTTTTTTCCAAGCTCAAGAGAACCAGCTCCCTCAGCCTTTCCTCATCAGAGAGATGCTCTACTCCCTTCATCATCTTTGTTATGATGGACTCTCTCCAGCAGCTCTGTGTCCTTCTGGAACTGAGCAGCCCAGAGCTGGACACGGTCTTCCAGATGTGGTCTCACCAGGGCAGAGTAGAGGGAGCGGAGAACCTCTCTCCACCTGCTAACCACCCGTTTTCTGATCCACCCCAGGATGCCATTGGCCTTCTTGGCCACAAGGGCCCATTGCTAGCTCATGGTCATCCTGCTGTCCAACAGGACGTCCAAGTCCCTTTCTCCTTCACTGTTCTCTGACAGGCATTTACCCTTCTCAGGGCTGTACCAGGCTTTCACATCCCGTGGTGGCGTGCTAAATGATTCAGAGCCCAGAAGCACGAGGATCATGTGGAGTAGGTGGGCACATATGGGCACATTGGAGACAAGTGGTACAAAACACCATTAAGCCATTCATCAGTTCTTTGACTTTTCCCTGGATTCACTGGGATGAGCCCCAGAGATGGACCCACACCATGGAAACAGCTACATTTGGGCAGACCACCAGGTCTAAGCCTCAAGCACTTAATTTTTAGTGTTGCAGAGGCTCCATCTGTGGCTCAAACACATGGCCTGAAACACACTGTCCTCAATGCTCCAACAGCTCTCCCATCCTGCAAAGTCACTGAGCATCAGGCGCATAGTCGATGCAAAACTGGCTCCCATCAGATGTGAGCTAGCCGTGGCAAGGGCAAGTTCTTGGCTCAAGAGATAATTCTCCAGTTTGTGTGGCAAATACCTCTGTTTTCCTCATTGATGCCCACTTCTCTGGTTCATTTAAATAACACCTTGCTGGGAGAGCTGATGGCAGGAGGCTTCCATGACCGAGAGCCAGAGCTCTTCATATTTACATCATTGGTCTGAATCCAACAGAGACTGATGGTGGAAGAAAATATTAGCCATCTGCCCAGTGCTTTGCAGCCATGCTAGCAATAAAACCAACAACAGATCAGACGTCTGAATATCCTTCGCTAGGCTTGGCCTTCCAGCTTGGAGAGGGGCTTCCTTGACAAAGTGGAGCTGTCGGTTCTCTCGCCGCCCTGAGCTGCTGTCGGACCAGCAAGCAACTCCAGCAGTCTCCACCAGAGACTCGGCTTTTGTGAACGTCGACCTTTACTAATATTGACGGAAAAAAATTGAAGAGGAGAAAAAAAATGGCTCTGGCTAAGCCATTGCTCTTTCTGGTGTGGCTTCACAGTGTTTATGGACTACCAGATGCCACACGATGTCCACTGTTCACAGCAGTGCTTACAAAGACACAGTTGGAAGGCAGGCCATGTCCATCACTACGTTACCGCAGTGTTCTCCCTGCCAAAAGAGTCCTGTGCTTCAACATTTCCTACTTGAAATTGCCTTTTGCCACACACTAAAATTCCTTGTCTATAAAGATTCACAGCTTTAGACCCGAGGGCTAGGTTTGGTTTGAATTAAATGGGTTCTGAGGGAACCAGTGGATGAAGTTGCTGGGCCATTATTGATCACATTTGGGAAACCATGGCAATCTGAATGCAGTTCCCACTGACCTGGAAAGGTGAAAAATAACCTGCATTTTTTAAAAGGGTAAAAATGATGAGAGAACTGCAGGCCAGTCAGTCTCACCTCCATGCCTGGCAAGATCCTCCTGGAAACCATGGCATTTGTTCCACTTTGCTGCTTGCAGCTAGAGCAGAGGGACTGCGTTACTGTGTGGGTCACTCCTCTGCTGAACTGACTGTCTTTGAAACCACTGTTGATAACTAAAAGCTGATGGGGCTACAGTTCATTAGTGAAAACCTCTCCTCTTGGTTTGACTAAGCAGGTAAAATATCTTAAATCCGAATAGATGGTGCTCTGGGAACAGCTGGGCTTGCAGCAGAAGACAGCAGCAGGGATGAGTAAGGTGAAGACAGCGTTCACACATCCAGATGGCCAACCTGGCCCATCTCCCCACTTGGCTGTGCACACTGCAAGGGGAAGAGCAGCCTGCCGTGGTACAGCTTGTGGGGTTGGTCTCCTTTGTCCTCTGTTGTCTAGGCAGAGAGCCCCCAGTCTTTGCATGTGCACACTGGAAGGAGTGAAGTGGGCAGGAGGCACCGCAACAACTGCCTGCGCCTGGTGGCAACTGGATTCCCCTCAACGCGGAGCACAGTAGGCAGCACTGGGCTTGCAAGCCAAGTGTTGGGTGGCAACGCATTACCTCTGCTCAGCTGGGCCACTGCATCTCAAGAAATAAAATCCCTTGCCTGTCACACAAAGTCCCTGCAGCAGAATGTTCACACTGCCTGGCTTTTATTGTGTGCCTTGGTCCCTACCGCAGAGGATGGGCTTTCATCGTACCAGCTCCTCGTGCTGCAAGGCAGTCGGAAGTGCACGGAGAAGCGCCGTGCCTTGGGGCAACCTGGGTACCCTGCAAAGGTCACTCTCTTCAGACCCTAATTGCTCCACAGAAGTGACATTTAAAATGCATATCATTAAAATCATAACAAATTTATTTACCTTCCCCTCTATTGGGCTCGTTTTTGCATACATTACACGTTTGACATATTGCGAGCTACGGAGGTCAGGCTGCGTTTGCGTCGTAAGAGAGCATCTGGCGGAATCACAGTGACATGGGGATGCCCGGCTCTGAATATTAGCCACGTGCCAGGCTGCTCTTGTAGGAGCTGTGGCAACATCCCACCAGCCACACAGGGATAATGCTCGCTGAGCTTTGTAGGAAGGGAGTATGGTGTCTGCTCTGTCAATGGGACAGATTCTAGTTTGAGGCCTGGATCTAGTGGAGGCCCCGAGGGGTCGGTGCTGGGACCAGTCCTGTTCAATCTATTCATTAATGACTTGGATGAGGGATTAGAGAGCACTGACAGCAAGTTTGCTGATGACACAAAGCTGGGTGGTGTTGCTGAAACCCCAGCAGGATGTGCTGCCATTCAGTGAGACCTGGACAGGTTGGAGAGCTGGACAGAGAGACATTGAATGAAATATAACAAAGGTAAGAGTAGACTCTTGCATCTGGGCAAGAACAATCCCAGGTACCACTATAGGTTGGGGACTGACCTGTTCAAGAGAAGAAAGGGACCTGGGGGTCCTGGTGGGCAGCAGGATGACCATGAGCCAGCAGTGTGCTCTTGTGGCCAAGAGGGCCAACAGCATCCTGGGGTGGATCAGAATGGGGGTGGTTAGCAGATCGAGAGAGGTTCTTCTCCCCCTCTGCTCTGCCCTGGTGAGACCACATCTGGAGTATTGTGTCCAGTTCTGGGCCTCTCAGTTCCAGAAGGACATGGAGCTGCTGGAGGGAGTCCAGTGCAGAGCAATGAAGATGATGAAGGAAGTGGAGAAGCTCCCTTATGAGGAGAGGCTGAGGGAGCTGGGTCTCTTTAGCTTGGAGAAGACTTAGGGGTGACTTCATTAATGTTTATAAATATGTGAAGGGTGGGTATCAGGAGGATGGAGCCAGGCTCTGCTCAGTGTCATCTAGTGATAGGACAAGGAACAATGGGTGTAAGCTCCAACATAGGAGCTTCCATATAAATATCAGAAGTAACTTCTTCCCAGTGAGGGTGCCAGAGCACTGGAAGGGGCTGCCCAGGGGGGTTGTAGAGTCTCCCTCTCTGGAGATGTTTAAAACTCGTCTGGATGCATTCCTGTGCAACTTGGTCTAGGTGATCCTGCTGTGGCAGAGGGACAATGATCTTTTGAGGTCCCTTCCAATCCCTAATGTTCTGTGATTCTGGAGTGAAAAGTGCAGCAAGAAGCACACGGCTCAGTTCTGAGCTGTTTCTTCAGTACTAGTCCTGGCACTCACATACTCTATCTATCTTTCTGCCACAAGTGTATGTGTACATCTCATCTTACTTCTGTCTCAGAAGACAGCATTCAAGCCAATATACTTTAGGAACTGGATAATCTGCTCATAGAATCACATTCTACTCCAAGACTCATCTAAATTGTCTAATAGGTGTTTTCTCTCTTGCTTGCCATTAGACTTCAAACACTGCATTTTTGAGTCATCAGCCTGAAGATCACATTCACCATGAGAGCTCTAATCAGAGCACCTCTGTGTTCCTATTTGCTCTAATATGATTAGCTGGAGGCAGACAAGCTAAAAGCAAGTTCAAATAAGACAGAATTATTCTTCAGTATTTGCAGGCTCAGTGGTCTCTGCTTCGCTTACGTGCATTAATTTCTTTCATTCATGGAGTTATTTGCTTAACTTCTAATGTATTTTGGGTCACTTGCTACCTCATAAGAGCAAAAAAGATTTAACAAATTATAATCACAACAGCCTGATGTCAGTGCCAGAGGCTGGAGGAGATCTGGTTTGCCTTCTTGACTGAACATGAAATAAATCTAACTTGGTGTTTCTCCATGGGTTTAGCTCCCCTTCACACACAGAAGCTGAGGACTGAAGATTGCTGAGACCACATCTGGAATATTGTGTCCAGTCCTAGACCCCTCAGTTCCAGAAGGACACAGAACTGCTGGAGAGAGTCCAGCACAGAGCCACAAAGATGATGAATGGAGTGGATGAGGAAAGGCTGAGGGAGTTGGGGTCTCTTAAGCTTGGAAAAAAGGAGACTGAGGGGTGACCTCATTAATGTCGATAAATATGTGAAGGGTGGGTGTCAGGAGGATGGAGTCAGGCTCTGCTCAGTGGCATCTAATGACAGGACAAGGGGCGATCGGTGTGAGCTGGAAGGCAGGACATGAGAAGGAACATGAGAAGTTCCTTCTTCCCAGGGAGGGTGACAGAACCCTGGAAGGGGCTGCCCAAGGAGGGTTGTGGAGTCTCCTTCTCTGGAGACACTTAACACCCATCTGGACATGCTCCCGTGCAACTGGATCTAGGTGATCCTGCTGGGTCAGGAGGATTGGACTGGATGATCTTTCGAGGTCCCTTCCAATCCCTGATGTTCCGTGATTCTGTGATTCATATGCTCTCTTAAAGCATGCAGAAATGTTTATTTGCTGCTTTACAAGGCCTGAACCAAAGCCCACTGGACTCTTTCCAGTCCATTGAATTTCGTTTTGTTTTATTTTCGGGTTTTTTTATTAAATCAGGGAGAATGTTTTTTGGCAAATAACAAAGTTGTCAAGAAATGCAGTTCTGAAGAAGCAACTTACAGAAATCGAGTCCAACTTGGTAAACAGATTTAGCTGGGAAATAAATAGGAAACATTTGTAAGAACGTAACGGAGACTTTCCATGTTTTCCTTTGAAAATGATATATTTGTTCCACGTGTGACAGGATTTAAAAGCTAGGAAAAGTGATCTAGGCTGGTTAGACCCTGCAGAAAAACAATCTCTTCTTCTTCTTGTTTGTTTTTCCAGACTGGTCACTAAACAGATGTGTCCTGAGTTCTTGGGCGTAAGCTGGAACATAGGAGGTTCTGTAGAAGTATCTGAAGGAACTTCTTCTCAGTGAGGGTGACGGAGCATTGGAACAGGATGCCCAGGGGGGTTGTGGAGTCTCCTTCTCTGAAGACATTTCAAACCCACCTGGATATGTTCCTGTGTGACTTGATCTAGATGATCCTGCTGTGGCAGGGGGATTGGACTGGATGATTTTTCGAGGTCCCTTCCAATCCCTAATGATTCTGTGATTCTATGATTCTATGATATGAGTTGCTTACTACTTTCCATCCCATCCTATCTGTTCGTATCACTTTTATTTGCTTCTTGATGACTGTCTTCACAATTTCCAGCACTCCTCCGTGATGTTAATTCAGCTGAACTGATGAGAAACTGCTAATCTCCAAATTTATCACAAGCAAAAACGTCGCTGTGGGCTGGCAGCAACCTCCTACATTACAGCTTCTGCAAACACTGCTGGCTTGCTGTGCTCTCCCGTATCGATCTCACAGGACCCTGTCAAGTAGACTGAAGGTAAAATCTGCAGCCTGGCCGAGGTTTGCCAATGGGCTGATGTATTAATTCATCTTCACCATGCGCAGGGAACAGGGAAGAGCCAAAATGAATTAGTTGCTCACACATATGAATATGCAAAATGGACTCATCTCTCCCTCACAATCACAGAATCACTGAATTGTTGAGGCTGAAAAACATCATCCAGCCCAGACCAGGACCCAACATCACCGCATCAGCCAGACCAGGGCACTAAAGGACACAGGCAGGGATGGGGACTCCCTCATTGCCCTGGGCTGTCCATTTTGGTCTCTGATAACCCTTTCCGTGAGGAAGGGCTTCCTAACGTCCAACCTAACCCTCCCCTGGCAGCTTCAGGCCCTGCTGTCTTGTCCTGGCCCTGGCTGCCTGAGAGAAGAGCCTGAGTTGTACAGAGGGAGAAGGTCCCCTCTGAGTCTCCTCTTCTCCAGGCTAAACACTCCCAGCTCCCTCAGCCTCTCCTCATCAGACTTTCCCTCAAGTCCCTTCCCCAGCCTCGTTGCTCCTCTACATCCACTCCAGCCCCTCCATCTCTTTCCTGAAGTGAGGGGCCCAGCACTGCCCCCAGTACTCAAGGTGAGGCCTCCCCAGTGCCCAATACAGGGAGAGAATTCCATCCCTCGTCCTGCTGGCCACACTATTGCTGATCCAAGCCGGGATGTCACTGGCCTTTTGTGCCACTTGGCTCATGGTCAATCAGTTGTCAACCAATACTCGCAGTATAACCAGGACTACCTTCAAAGGGTAACCCTTCGACCTTCAGTGCTGTTGTCAGCTAAACCTACGGGACAGCACCCGTGTGTCTGTGAGGAAGGACTCCCTCTCCTTCAAGCAAGTCCAGTTAGCGGCTGCCTTGGCCTGCTGCTGTTCCTGACAGATCCTAGAATCATAAGGGATTGGAAGGAGCCTCGAAAGATCATCTACTCCAATCCCCCTGACACAGGTCTGAAAAACTTTCTCAGCTCAGACCCCAAATTCTTGGTTCTCCTGGCCATTCCACTTCTGAGGTTTCCAGTTCAGCACCCAGGTGAGCCCTGCAGGGGGCTGGATGTGTGTGTGGGTGAGGGCAGCTTTTCCAGGTGGGGAGGCTGGCACACAGACTGGCATCCTTCTCCTAGTCCAGCTGCACACTCCTGTCAAGCTCACTTGGTGATGCCAGCTTGCACGGAAGACGGGGGCACAAGAGCGGCTCCCCATGGGGCAGTTTGGCTTGCACTACAAACTGAGAGCAAGCCCTGGAGTTGGCTGCGCTGCTGGTTTTGATTGACTGCAGCTGCTGGTTTGCTCTCAGCTAGGTTGCTTCTGGAAAGTCCGTCCGTTTGACCTGTCTGCCTCCTTTCTGACACCGAGCTGCTTCTCAGCTGCCTCATTTCCTCCCTGTGAGCGTCACAGAGGCAGCCTGAAATCTCCTGCCCGTTGGGCTTCCAAGTGACTTTCCATCTATTTAATCTGCCATTAAAACTTCATGCAAGGACTTCCTTTCAGAAGAAAACCCATCCAGGAGCAGAGCATTCCTTTCCTTTTATGACACTGGCTAACTTTTAGCAACCGTGCCCAGATCGTTCTTGACGGTCATAAACCAGACACTCCAACAAACGCCCAAACCAGCCACCAACAGGAGCTTCCCTGGGATATTTCTCTCTCTTTCTTTCCCTTTTTTTATCTTCTGCACAGCAGGAGTCAAGGGCATAATAGTAGATATTGGAAATAAACTCTTGAGCAGTGGAAGGGCCATCATTAGTGCTGACAAAAGCAGCTGTTGAGGCTGAGCCAAGATCAAATAAATGAGAACTGGTAGGGGAAGCTGTTGTGTCTACGAATGGTTTATGAATGTGAGTTTCAAGTTATCACTTTTTTTGAGGCAATTAACTTTTGTGCTATTTTGTATAGAGGGGTCTATGCTGAGGGTCCCAAATCGTTAATTATTTCTCCTTGGGTGGAACAAGAGGTTTCTCCTAATTTACTTCCGAGCTGTTTAACTGGAGTCATCACTGTCCCTTCCCTCCTCTCTTCTGCAGCTGTCTCACACCCAGGCTTTCACACTGAAAGCACCTGACAGGCCAACCTCACCCCAGAAGGACAAGGAAACACTTATTATCTTGGAAAAACGCAAGAGGAAGGAGCCGGACTGCTCTTTTCAAAAGGGGATTTGTCATGATATCCCTGCCCACACAGCCAAAACCTGCCCTGACCACAAGGACCGCACTTTCACCTTCATCCATGGAAGAACTTAATTAATCTTCCCATATTGGCAGGCGAACAACATTTCCTGAAGAGAAAAATAAATGTTAATTTCCAGAGGTAATTAACAGTCACTGAACGAGACAAAAGGGCTTTCATCAAAATTACCAATCAGCTCAAATTTGAAGAGATTCTCTCCTCCTCATTGCTTCTTCATCCCATTCAGCCGGTCCTGCTGAATTAGCGCCTAATAGACTCTCAGACATATTCATATCCTGTCAAATCCCCGTCCTCCCGAGGAACTGTCCCTTTCAAATGGTAATACAGAGGGCGTATGATGTGCGCTCGTTGCTATTTTGGATCGAACAGCTGGCTGCGTTGCACCAGGGGTAGCTGTGGAAACTTAAACACGGGATGTGTGTGTGCCTGCATAGCACACGCGCATGTGTAAACGCCTACTCTTTTGCAAATGATACCCTTTCTCTTAAATAACCCTCTCTTTATATCTCTTTTCAAGCTAATTCACTATTAGACCACCATGGCTACCAAAGGAGAGAGGGCTACAGTTTGACGGCAGCCAAGAGCATGGTCTTACCCCAGGAATCAGCTGTGCAACTCCTTTCTCAGGTTCTTCCTTGGATGATGATTAGTGCCATCATCAGTAGCGTGGCGTCGTTTGCCCTCATCAAGACTTAAAGGTTTGAGAAGGGCTGTTTTCAGGTTATTCACGTGTTGGCCAAGTGCAGGACAGCTCCAGGGGTTATTCAGAATAACAGAATTATTGAGGCTGGAAAAGATCTCTGAGATCATCCAAACCAGCCCAGGACCTAACATCAACGCATCAGCTAGACCAGGGCACTAAGGGCACTTCCAGGGATAGGGAGTCCACTACCGCCCTGGGCAGTCCATTCCAGTCTCTGATCACCCTTTTGGTGAGAAAGGACTTCCTAACATCCAACCTAACCCTCGCCTGGCACAACTTCAGGCTCTGCCCTCTTGTCCTGTCACTACTTGCCATGGAGAAGAGCTTCATCCCCACCTCATTACAACCTCTTTTCAGGGAATTGTGGAGTGGGAGAAGGTTCCCCCTGATTCTTCTCTTCTCCAAGCTAAACAACCCCAGCTCACTCAGCCTCTCACTCATTACTACACAGCTTCAGAGGTTCTCAGGTTGGTCTTTCAGAGGGCAGATCTCCACAGAACATTATGAGGGCTGAAAGCAGGAGGGTGCTTAGGTCAGTCTTAAATAAAAGGTTCCCTCCTTCTGCTTGTGAAGGATTCAGAGCCTAAGCCCATGGTGTTTGCAGGAACATCTCCATTGACTCTAGCTGAATCTGTCTTTGTGCTATGGAAATCATTGGAGACCTCAGAGTAGCTACCAACACAGACAACGTGTAGTTTAGCCTTCGTGCCGTAGCAGGGCACTTCTGGAGACGTCACTAGAAGGGTACAAAGCATGACCTCTGTTAACAACATACACTACATGAAAGCCAGTAATTCTGGCTAAGGCATATTCAAAATAGGATGCTTGAAGCAAAACTAATGCATTATTCACTGCTTGTTGGGAACACAAGAACATAGAGATAGACATCTGAGCCTTGGGCCGTTTCTGTGCACGGGCTCAGTGGGCTTACGGCCGTACAGTGACTCTCATGGCAATAGATTTCTCATTACTAATGTATTTAAATATCTTGCCCTGTGATCAAATAAATAAAACCAAAATGCCTGTGCATTTGACTTTGCTTTCTAGTCATATACAGTGCTGATGGATGTTCCTAATGCTATATTCATTTTCCTGGTGTAAAATATGCCCTTCTTCCACCTTTACATTAAATCACACAAGTATTGGATGAAAGTCACAGGGTGAAAGACTGTAAAAATTGCCAGCTCCTCAGTAGGTAGATGAAAACAGTTCTGAACAGGGGACCAGCATGCTCACAGAATCACAGAACTTTAGGGATTGAAAGGGACATAAAAACATGATACAGCCCAATCCCCCTGCCACAGCAGGATCCCCTAGATCAAGTCACACTCCCTTCATCACCTTCGTGGCTCTGCAGTTCTATGTCCTCCCAGCACTGGACACAACACTCTAGATGTGGTCTCATCAGAGCAGAGTAGAGGGGGAGAAGATCATCTTTCCATCTACTAACCACCCTGCTTCCAATCCACCCAGAATGCTGTTGTCCCTCTTGGCCACAAAGGCCCATTGCTGACTCATGATCATCCTGATGGCCACTAGGACTCCCAGGGCCCTTTCTCCTACACTGCTCTCCAACAGATCAGTCTCCACTTTATTCTGGTACCTGGGGTTGTTCTTGCCGAGATGCCAGACTCTACACTAGCCTATGTTATAGTTCATTCAATGTCTCCCTGCCCAGCTCTCCAGGTCTCACTGAATGGCAGCACAGTCTGCTGGGCTGTTGGCCACTCCTCCCAGCTTGGTGTCATCATCAAATTTGCTAACAGTGCTCTCTAATCCCTCATCCAAGTCATTAATTAACAGAGTGAATAGTGCTGGTCCCAGTACAGACCCTTGTGGGGCTCCCCTAGATCCAGGCCTCCAACTAGACTCTGTCCCACTGACCACTACTCTCTGGCTTCTATCCGGCAGCCAGCTCACGATCCACCTCACTACCTGATTGTCCAGACCACACTGCCTCAGTTTGGCTGTGAAGATGCTGTGGGAGACCGTGTTGAATGATCAGCTCCAGCACAGCACAAGGTCTTGCTAATGTAACCTCACTCAAAAACAAACACTGCAAAAGGGAGATTAAAATGTGCTATTTTATAGTCACAATATCGAAATAAAACCCTTAGTGAAGCAGGTCGACAGCCCTTGTGAGGGCAGCACTACAGAAAAGCTGGCTTGGGATTTGCCTAATGGCACGTAGACAGCCTGCAGTTTAGACCTCTTCTTCTGAACTAACTGCTCTCTGGTCCTTTTGTGGTCAACAGAGAAAGAGACACTTGGGGGAGTGATTTATCTCTTCTTAAAGTAGATGTCAAAGAAAGGTCAAATGAATTGCATCCTAAAAGTGCCTGTTTCTCTCCACTAACCATAAAGGCTGAAGAGTGACTAGCTCCTATGTAAATTAATACACTGTAGGCATGCAAGCCAGTGGGCTGATGTGGGACACTGAAGTGCACCCCTGTACCCTCATTTCCCACGGTGGAAAGGTCTGTCCAATAAAGAAGATCACTCCTCCGCTTCTTCCTCAAAGACAGGTTTCCAGGTTTTCATCAGATGAGGTAGTTTTGGTTCAAGGTGTTTTTGCTGCACACCAGCGGAAGAGGTCTTGTGTGCCCAGACCTGCCCCGCGAGACTGTGTCAGTCGGATAAATTGATTTTGCAGGTGCTGCTACAAAGAAGAATCTCCTGCAGTTTGGAATCCCAGCAGTTACAGGAACCAAGCCTGATTTACAGTCCTGTTGAAGCCTTCTTGGAGTCAGAAGCAGCTTGACTGGATCCCAGTTGCTGTTTTACAAGGCATGCCTTGTCAAAATGCTTTTGAGGCAAACTTCTCATCCTAGATGATCTCTAAGTGTGGCTGGAAATTGGCTTCAGCAGCTCACCTTTTTTTTTACACTAAATTCTCCTTAAGATCTCTTGGGGAGCCAACGTGGGACCCAATTTCTGCTGGAAAGCAGATTGAGCAGTAAAAAGCAACATAATTTTATGCACTGCTGTTATCCAAAATTCTCAGCTCATCACTAAATACCTGCAGCTTATCCTTCTATAAAGCCACATAGTGAAGTACCCAGCTCACTTGTGATCACAGAATCACACAACATTAGGGATTGGAAGGGACCTTGAAAGATCTTCTAGTCCAATCCCCCTGCCACAGCAGGATCACCCAGACCAAGTCA
>VXBP01001725.1:0-134632 GCA_013400115.1 Rhinopomastus cyanomelas | reverse complement strand
GGGAGGGTTTTAACATCTCCAGTGAAGGAGACTCCACAACCCCCCTGGGCAGCCCCTTCCAGTGCTCTGTCACCCTCACTGGGAAGAAGTTCCTACTCATACTGATATGGAACCTCCTCTGTTCCAGATTACACCCATTGCCCCTCATCCTATCATGGGATGCCACTGGCTCCATCCTCCTGACACCCATCCTTAATATATTTGTCAACATTAATGAGGTCATCCCTCAGTCTCCTTTTTTCCAAGCTCAAGAGATCCAGCTTGGAAAAGAAGTTCCTTCCCATATTTATATGGAACCTCCTACATTCCAGTTGACACCCATTGCCCCTCATCCTATCACTAGATGATATTGAGAAGAACCTGGCTTGATCCTCCTGACACCCACCCTTCACATACTTACATTGAGGTCACCCTTGAGTGTCCTCCAAAAGCTAAAGAGACCCAGCTCCCTCAGCCTTTCCCCATGAGGGAGGTACCTTTGCCTTTCTCTATACCAGCTTTCAAGGCTGGACTTGATGATCTTAGAGGTCCTTTCCAGCCTCAATAATTGTGTGATAACCAAACTGCAGTATAATTTCTTATCAACACCTAGACATTTAATTAAAAGGAGAAACAACTGTGAGATTGGTGTTCCCCGAAGTCACTGTCCTCCATTTCCATAGCCTTGAGAGGGTATTTTTTCCCGTTTGATCCCAGAAAGACCGCCTAATAAGCCTGCACATGAGGTTCAAACGACCTTGGAAGAAGGCAATCTTTAAGGGCAAAAGAAAAGCCAGTATTGATTCCTAGCTGTTTGCATGTGCTCCTGTCATAAATTCATGCTTTTTATAAAAAACACAACTGTCTCAGGCTGGCAATCGCCGCGTCCAAAATCAGTCGGTGCTACGCTCACATAACAAACAGCGAAGCTGAGCTTGGTGATTTATGATAATATCACTAAAACCTCTTGATATATTTAGAAAGTGGAACAGTAAAGGTTATAATTCCTCTGAGAGACAATAGTGATGAAATAAACCATCAGGGTCAAGTGGATTATGACCTCGTGAAAACTCAAATAGCAGAGATGGAACTTCATAAACTTCCTCGTAACAGATAATGCCCTAAACAATTCTAAAGCTGCTTAGCACTCCATTCCACGGGCTTCCTACTGCCTGTTATTCATTCTATTACATTTATTGTATTGTTCAGGGAAACGTTGAAAGTGGTCCCTGTAACTATGCATCTTATACCTGCTCACAACACCCGTTTTAGCTGTGATGTCATAGAATCATAGAATCATTCAGGTTGGAAAAGACCCTTGGGATGCAACCATCTACCCTACTCTACAAGTTCACCCCTAAAGCATATCCCCCAACACTGCATCTAAGCAACTTTTAAACACATCCAGGGATGGGGAATCAACCACCACCCCGGGCAGCCCAGTCCAGTGCCTGACCACTCTCTCCAGGAAGAATTTCTTCATGATGTCCAGTCTAACCCTACCTTGTTGAAGCTTGCAGCACTTCCCTCTGGTTCTGTCGCTAATGACCTGTGAGAAAAGACCAGCACTAACATCAATACACTGTCCTTTCAGATAGTTGTAGAGAGCGATGAGGTTTCCTCTCAGCCTCCTCTTCCTCACCAGGCTTCTCTGGGCAGCCTGTTCCAAGGCTTGACAACCCTTTCAAAGGAGAAGTTTCTCCTAATGTCCAATCTAAACATCCCCTGGCATAATTTGAGGCCATTTCATCTTCTTGTGTAACTCATTACCTGTGAGAAGAGACCAACCCCTACTTCTCTACAACCTCCTTTCAGATAGTTGTGGACATCAATGAGGTCTCCCCTCAGCCTCCTACTCTTCAGTCTGAACAGCTCCATCTCCCTCAGGCTTGTTCTCCAGACCCCACACCAACCATGTTACCCTTCTTTGAACCCACTCCAGCACCTCCATGTCTTTCTTGTGTTGAGGTGCCCAAAAGTGAACCCCGCATTCAAGGTGCAGCCACAGAAGTACTGAGTTCAGAGGCACCGTTACTTCCCTAGTTCTGCTGGCTACACTATTCCTGCTGTGGCAGGGGGATTGGACTAGATGATCTTTCGAGATCCCTTCCAACCCCTTATGATTCTATGATACAAGCCAGGAAGTCTTTGTCTTTCTGGAGGAAGAGAGGACACAAGAAGATGACATAATGCTTACCCACTTGTGTAATAGCACTGACAGCGCCAAGCCCGGAAGAGCATCAGTCTGAGATATGAACGAGGCGATCAGCTGCCATTGACAGAGGGCTTTTTGATTGATATTAAATTAAGGTCACTGTCCCCAGGCCACAGCCAGATCTGATTATTTCTGTCACATAATAGAAGAGTGAGAGAAACTTGCTTGCAAGCAGTGACACTCTCTCCAATGACTCAATGCATAATGATGGGTGTTCCAGTGGGCTTTGATGTTTCCAGCTTGCACGAGGTGCCAGGCATCGGTACAGCGTTGCCACTCTCCCACTGAAATGAGCAGGCATCTTCTTCAATAAACGAGTTTTGATTTACAGGTTCCCACTATTATATGAGCACCAACACCATCCACTCCTCCTTAATAGGGTAAAAAACAGGATTCTCCAGTCCTCCTGCTTTCCTTAGTGAAGCACGAGGGAGCTCTCCCCCAAACCTAAGCGCTGCCAGTCTTTTCTCAGCGGCAGAAACGACAGTCTCTCCTCCTGCTGATCACTCTTTCCAAAAAGGCGGCAGCCCAGTCACAGGGCCCCAGCCGCGTGTGGGGTCCAACATGGAGACCGACCGCATGGCGTCAGCAGGGCCGCACCCCCCCACACTCCNGTGGGGGGGCGCTCCCCTCAGGGCCAAAGCCCGCCAAAAGAGGCCCGCCAAAAGAGGCGCGAAACAAAGGCCCTGCCCCGGTTTTCTAGGCTCCCCCAGCCTGCCTTTCAGGGGCAGGTCATAGGACAGACGCTTCCGGGGGGGGGGGCCTGAGACCTGTGCAACTGGGAACAGGTCCCCCAGAACACAACAAAACTTTTCTTCCTCATGAAAGCACTTCTACAGGTTCTAGCAGTTCTCAAACTGCAACACCTCCAAGATCATCAAGTGCAGCCCATGACCCAACTTAAAAACGACTGTTTAAGCTACTGAGCATTTGGCTGATCTCCTCTTCAGGTTCCTGACCACTGTTCCACTTCTACCACTTGGTCGACAACACTCCCAGCTACCTCTCAGCTTTCTTGCCAGATTTGTCCCCCTTACTGTCCATCTTACCTTCCAGAAAAATATTGATGATAGGACAAGAGGAAATGGCCTCAAGTTGTGTCAGGGGAGGTTTAGGTTGGATCTTAGGAAGAAATGCTTTACTGAGAGAGTGGCTAGGTGTTAGAACAAGCTGCCCAGGGAGGTGGTGGAGTCCCCATTCCTGGAAGTGTTTAAAAACTGAGTAGCTAGAGCCCTTGAGGCCATGGTCTAAGAGTTAGGGAGCTGTTGGGATGAGGGCTGGACTTGATGATCCTGGAGGTCTTCTCCAGCCATGATGATTCTATGAAAGCCCCTTTAATATTCAATTCTAGGAAAGCAACATTAATCCAGACATGACATTGAATCTAAGTGATGTATTCACTGCTGGCAGGTAGATGGTGGCTATCAATGGACACCGAGGGGAGAGTGCAAGAACACAGCAAGATTTGTGATGGAGCCAGCTGTGATTTGTCTGCCCTTCATGGATTTCTTCTCTGTAAGTTTATTCATCCTCACATAAAGACAGCAGCAACTGCCCACTGTCAGATGGCAAGGGGCTCTGCAGTTGTGTTTGCATGAAGAATCACCTCTGTATGATCAGGCAAAGTGTTGACCTACTACCTTCATTGAATGGCTCTTGCTTCTTGTGCTGGAAGTGATGGTCCACAGTCCCTGTCTACTGTCTCTCTGCTGCTGCTCAAGAGTTGAGGAACTCCATCCCATCTCTCCTCCAGTGCATCTTACCAGACTGCAAACCATTGATCATCACTGCTGGCTTCCTCTGGATCTCTTCCAGCCCTACCATCTCTTTCTGAGATGGTGAGACCTGAGCTACTGTAATACTCGGGGTGGAGGAGCAGCACTGGTTTAGACTGGTGTAAAACTCTGCTTAACTCTCCATTACTCTCCTAACAAGTGCTGGTATTTGACTCACTCTTCTGGCCACACCAAGCAGGGAACTGACGTCTTCCCACCTGTACTTGCTGCTGGGCTCTCAACCTGGGGAAAGAGATGGCCAGATTCTTACGGTGCTCATGGGCAAGAAAGAAACAGCAACTGCAACTGCACAGTTGTGATGTTTGGGAAAAAAAACTCCAACCAACCAACTCGTGATAACATTATTGGATATTAAATCTCGAGATGCCATGAAATTCACTCACAGGCAGCTTGACCTAAATTCCTGCGGGCGATGAGGAAGTCACATATTTGGAGCATTTGAAAGAAAACTAGACCAATGTCCATAAATTATCCTACAGGGGACATTCCTACTCTCTTTTGGAAGATGGATTAGGCAGATGACCTACTAAGTATTCATTTTTTCCTTCTTTGCCTAATTCCTACAGTGTCACAAGCGCGCATGCGCCTTCCCCTTCCTTAAATCACAATCCGTTTGATCTGGCAGCAGCCAAAGGTTTCGAAACACCCGTTAAAACCACAAGAGGAAATCTTGAGCCGTTTGCTGATATCAACAGAAACCCAGATGGAATTACAATCATTTTTTATGTGCACTCAAGGGCACGTTATGTAACCCTAGCCACGGATTTGGGGTTGGACTAGATGATCTTCATTCCCCCCTGTACTGGGAACTGGGGAGGCCTCAGCTCAAGTACTGGGGGCAGTTTCAAGAAAAAGATTGAGGGGCTGGAGTGGGTCCAGAGGAGCAACAAGGCTGGGGAAGGGACTGGAGGGAAAGTCTGATGAGGAGAGACTGAGGGAGCTGGAGGTGTTTAGCCTGGAGGAGATTCAGGGGGGATCTTCTCCCTCTCTACAACTACCTGAAGGGAGGTTGTAGTCAGGTGGGGGTCGGGCTCCTCTCCCCGGCAACTTGCAACAGGACAAGAAGGCAGGGCCTGAAACTGCACCAGGGGAGGGTTAGGTTGGATGTTAGGAAGCCCTTCCTCATGGAAAGGGTGATCTGAGACTGGAATGGACTGCCCAGGGCAGTGGTGGAGTCCCCATCCCTGGAGGTGTTTAAGGACAGCCTGGCTGTGGCCCTTAGTGCCCTGGTCTGGCTGCTGTGGTGATGTCAGGTCCTGGGCTCGGCTGGATGATCTCAGAGGGCTTTTTCAGCCTCAATAATCCTGTGATTTTGTGATCATCACTAGTTCCCTTCTCACCTCTTCCATTCTGTGATTCCACAATTTAACAGGCTGCACCTTCTCGCACCAAGAAACTCTTATTTGCTCTCAACCAAACCGTTTATAAAGGCCACAGTGGGCAGCCCTGGAATATTCACAGTGGGAACAAGAGAGATTTAAAAAAAGCCCAAAAAAGATAGGAAATAAAAAGCATCAAAGGAAAGGAAATGATGAACAAAATCCCATGAGATTTGTTAACCGGGATAACTCTGCCTGCAGCAGCATCCTCCTGGGGGGCTGCGGTGGATATGGGGGACCTGCAGTAGCCACTAACCCAGTCACCAGCGAGGACCCCGCATCCAAGCCCCGCTCGGGGGTGGGATGGACTCGCCGGTAGGGGGCGGTGCGAAGTGCCCGGGGCGGAGCCAACGCTGCTCAATCCCCGCCCCGCCCCACACTCGCCCCTCGCCCCGCCCCGCCCCGCCCGGTACCGGCGGCGGCAGCGGCCGGGGCTTGACAGAGGCGGGCGGCGGCTGCTCCCCCCATGGAGCCGAGTTAGGGGCTGCCGCACCCTGCAGCAGAGGTAGGTTCCGCGCACCGCGAACCCCCGGGGCGGGCGGGAGAGCGGTGACAGGTTCCATCGGTTGCGGTGGCGGCGACGTTTTGCGGGGATTTACCCGCCTTCCCCCCTTCCTCCCAACCTCCGTCCCCGCCGCCTTCCTCTCGTCCTGCGTTGCCTTCCCCGTTTCTCCCCGTGACTATTGTTTGTGGTGGCCATGAACGGGCCCAGTGAGACCCCGGTGGCGGCGGTGGCTTTGTGCGATGTTGTCCCGGCAGTGGGGGCAGGGGGGCGAGATGGGGGGGCGGCGGGCGAGCGACACCCGTGACCACACGGGCAGAGCCACCACCGCCACCCCCCCTTCCTCGATTCTCCTCATCATCATCCTCCTCCTGCTGCTGGCGCATCTTCTCCAAAATCACGCCCGTAGGTGTGCGGGGAGCATCGCCCCCTTCCCTCCTCCTGTCTGCAAGCCCCCGCTTTGGGGCTTCTGCCCCACGGGAAACAAAACACAGCGGGTCACGGCTGCTTTAAAGCGCCCTGGGAGAAGGGAGGTTAATAAAAACATCGGGTGGGTATCAAGATGGGCGATAATGGGATGAGCTGGGGTCCCTCCCGCAGCCGGTCACAACGAAGAAGGAGGAGGAGGATTTACCCTTCCGAAGTTGGGGCAGAAATTCCTTGTCGTCGGCTGAGGCAGCCGGGAGGCAGAACTGTCACCTGCGTCTCCTTTAATGGCTTTTTCCTGGACGTCGCCGGGAGCGGAGCGTGCGGGGTCTGTGGCTGTCCCGGCGGGGTCCCTGCGCCGCGACTCTTGTATCCCTCGGGGGGATTTTGCCGGGTGCAGCCCCCCGCGCCGGGCGGTCGTTCGCCTTCTCTCGCGGGTTTCCTCCCCTCTTTTCTTTAAGAGATTGGTTTGGTTTTCATCGAGTCGCTGTTGTTGATGTCCGTTCGCTATCAGAAGCCCTTAAAAAACCCCAGACGCTTCATAACACAGATGTTGTCTGTTGGGGCTGCGTTGTTGAAGAGGCGAGAATATCTGATTGCCTGTGAATTCTTCTGATAATTCCCGTTTAAACTTGATGAGGAACTGTTTTTTCTAAGTCACCTTTTATGTAATTTATCAGCAGCAAATCGGGCTTAACCTTTAAAGTAAAGATACCCTCACAAACGCGCTGCTGATGGGAATGTTTAAGGCGTGAACCACCCCCCTCTGCACACATCCTTTTATTTTTATATGGTTTTAAATTTTTAAAATACAAATATGTATACATTTTTTAATGTGCACATTTGCGAAAGCCTTTCCTTCCTCTCTATGACTCCGTGAGTGGTTAATCAGACGTAACTACAGCGGCTAGTCCAGGAGGCTGCTGGTTGCCTGCACGTTTTCCTCTTCCGTTAATGCACCCTCGCTGTGTTGTCCTTGGTGTCCCTGCTGAATCCCATAGCACAAGCTCCAGCGAGACTCTCGTGGAGATGTTGAAATCCTGTTCACCCTGAGAGGTGATGGAAGCCAAATTTGAAGAGGGGACAGCTGCTCGAATTAACTGGAGAGTGGTGCTGGGTGTACGTTAAATCCCGGAGCCGCTCCAGTTAGCCAGAGCTATCTGGTCAGACTGGGAAGCACCTCAGTGATGAGTTTTGCAGGGTCCTGATGGCGGGGCGTTGGACTTGATGATCTTTCGAGGTCCCTTCCCGTCCCTAACGTTCTGTGATTCTGTGAAAAGGCGAGGGATAGGCTTTTGCAAGGTGCGTGGGCTGGAGGACGGAGCCAGTCCTGTAGCGGGCATGACGTGTGCGGTGAGCTGGTCACGCCAAACGTGCCACAACTTCGGGGAGCTGGCGTTGGCTGTGCACAGCCTGCAGCGGCGTGAACTGCAGGGAAAAAATGCGTGTGCGTGTAACAAAGGCGGCTGGCTCGTCTCCTGGGTGAGGAGCTCGGGGGGTGGGTTTTTTTAGGAGACCTGGTTCCTCTTTCTGCCACGGCCACGAATTGCCAGCGTAGCTTTTGGAACATCATTTCACGTTTCCCCCTCCTCCTCTCTCCTCATCTTCTCCCGCGACCCACCAAGGGGCTGGTTTGTAGCGGGCTGTCAGTTCAGACCCTCTCTCAGCCCCTTTACCTTCCCCAGCTGCCTCCCGTGCGGTGGGCTGGAGCCCACCGTAGGTGGTACCGAGCTGCTCTGAGGGCATGTGGTCTGACACGCAAGTGCTGCTGCTGGAACCAAGAGCAGCCTCGCGGTGATTCATCAGCCCCTAGTCCTGTCCCTCTTCTAATCCAGTCCTTCTCTGCTGCTAATCAAATCGCCCGGCATCACTGGAGCAGGGTCTGTCTGCGCGCCCGCCCTCGCGTCGGCCAGCCTACGGCGCGGAGGGACGCGGTGGCGGCGAGGATGGGCTGAGCGACACCAGCTCTTCAGGACAGAGACCGGCTGTCACTTGAGGTCTGTGAATTCCGCGGCACGGGAGAGGCCCGGTGTGATTCAGAAACACAAATCGTAGCTCCAGGGCAAATGGCAACAGCATCTCGGAGAAATGGCCAGAAAATGGCACCTCGGGCGTTCCTGCGCAGCCAGCTGTGTGCACATTGGGAGCGAGCGGAGGTGGAAGGGTGCAGCTCCCTTGGCGTAACAACGGCTTCTTATTTTAGCGTGGAAGGCAGCCAGAGATAAGGAGGGGTTGTCATCCGGCTGGTTGGAGGTTTCTAAAAAAAAAAAAAAACTAAAAGAAACAAAAACTGTGGAAATAGAAATATTTTGATGTAGATAGTAAAGGGGGGGGTGGGAAAAAAAAGCAGATAACCTTGGGACTGATGGACTGGCTACATAAAGCTGGCAGTACAAGGTTTCTCCCATGAAATCCAGAACGATCCTAATTAAGCCCAGACTCCGTTAAATGACACATAGCTTTATTTATTTCAGATGTTTGTAGGTCCTAAAGATGGGGCCAAATGTGAAGAGTTTGATGTGGCAGATAGTTTAACCCCAATTACTTCTACATAAATCACGTGATTGCCACAGGGGCTGAGCACATCTGATGGGTGCCCCAGAGCTACTGATAAATATATGTATTATCAAAAAAAAACCCCTAATCCCCTGAAAAAATCTCTGGCAGTGCAGGCAAAGATTTGGGGGAGAGGGCTGGCCATCCCCACGGTGGGCTGGGGCTGCAGGAGCTGTGGCAGCGCAGGCAGCTGAAATGGTGGCTTTGGAGAGCAGGCAGCTGGAGAAAAGGAAGCAAAATGGGAGCTGGCAAATATCCTCGTTATGAAACTGGGATAGATGAATGATTTATGGGAGTACTTGTGTTTGGGAATTTTTTTTATTATTATTTTATTTTGACTGGAAGGAGTGGGTTGGCAATGCGTGGTGCTAGCCACAAATGGCTGTGTTTTGAGATCAGGCTATGCTGCTGGGTCACACCACCCAAAGTAGCATCTACACAATAGCAATACAGGAACACACTTCTCAGCATCACCTGGGGTTCGTAGACTGTCCTTGGGAAGAAAAAGTTTTCCTTATGTTTGGACACAAGCACTAGGCCTAAATCATAGAATTATAGGGTGGCCAGGGTTGGAAGGGACCTTAAAGATCAACTAGTTCCAGCACCTCTGCACAGGCTGGGGCACCTTCACTAGACCAGGTTCCTCAGGGCCCCAGACAACCTGGCCTTCAGTGCTTCCAGGGATGGGGCAGCCACAACTGCCTTGGGAAACCTGTTCCAGCATCTCACCACCCAAATGGGACATCTACCATTTCTCTAGGCAACCTGTGCAGTGTTTCATCACCCTCATTGTGTAAAAAAAAGCCTCCCTATATCTAGTCTAAATCTCCTCTCTTGATGGTTTAAAGCTCCTCCTGTCACAACAGGCCCTACTAGCAAGACTGTTCATATACTTCCTATAAACCACCCTTAAGTACTGGAGGCTGCAACAACATCTCTCTGGAGCCTTTTCTTCTCCAGGCTGAACAACTGCAACACTCCCATCCTTTCTCTAGAGCAGAGGTGCTTCATCCCTCTGGTCATCTCTGGAGATGCTCCAACAGGTCTGTGACTTTCCTGTGCTGCAGACTCCAGAGCTGAACACAGTACTCCAGGTGGGGTCCCACCAGAGCAATGCAGAGGGGCGGAATCACCTCCCTCAACCTGCTGGCCACACTTGCTTGGATGTAGCCCAGGTTGTGGTTGGCTTTCTAGGCTGTGAGTGCATATTGTTGTCTCATGTCCAGGTCTCCATCCACCACAGTTCTTCTCCAGAAGGCTGCTCTAAATCTCTTCATCCTCCAGCCTGTGTTTGATACCAGGTGTTTCCCTAACCCAGGTGCAGGACCTTGCTCTTGGCCTTGTTGAACTTCATGAGGTTCACATGGGCTCACTTCTCCAGCTTGCCTGGGTCTGTCCCATGGCCCTCAGCTGGGTGTCTTTGGCAAATTTGCTGACAGTAGTACATTTAATCCCATTATGTCACTGATGAAGAGATTAAACACCAGTGATCCCAGTACAGACCACTGGGGGACACCGCTTGTCAGTGATCTCATCTGGGTGTGTAGCTGGAAAAATGCTTCTTTGGGACACTGCATATGGGGCTAAATGTTCTCTGGAATTAAGCAGACATCATGGGACATGTCTCCTGTCTCCTTCACTCTCCTCAGAAATCAAATGACCTTCAACTTAGTGTCTTCCAGGTTCCTGTATTGCCTGCAGTGCCCTTAAAGTCTCTAGAGAGCAGCTTCTACAGAAGAAGGAAGGGCTGGCTTGAAGGCCAAGCTGGGCTTGGATTTGGGTTCCCCCAGCTATCCCCATGGGAGGGACATAGTTCTCAAAATAAGCCCCAGGACTGACCATATCCACAAGTGTCTTCTTATTTTGTTATCTTCAAGCCAGTGGTTGGGGCTGGTCTCTGAGAGGCAAGAGAGGTGAGGGAAGTTCACCACACCACCTCACGGAGCTTGATGCCATTCTTGAGGCCAGCCACCCCTGGGTTGTAGCTCAAATGCATTTGATCAGGCTAATTTTGAAGACCAGTGTCTCCTCCAGCGAGTGCATGTGCTTCAGCCGCGTAATTTTCCGCCGCCGTTGTGTTACGGAAACAAAGAGGTGGGAGAAGCGCGGTGGCCACTGTTGTCGCTCACCCCAGCAGACAGCGTGCTCTTAGTGGCCAAGCCAGGTTGTCTGGGGGAGTGCAGGTCTTGCATTCCAGTGAGAAGGGATTCATTAGCAGCCAGAGAAGAACCACTTTGCTCTGAAAAGCCTCTCCAGCTGCATTGCACCAACTGGGTTTTTCAGCCCCTGAATCCCTAATGACAGGAGTAGCTAATTTCTCTTCCTGTGTTTTTCTAGCTGCACTGTCCTGTTTTCTCTGCGTTTATTGAGAAAATAATAGAAGTCATTACTAAGCTACTTGTCACCTTTCAGAGAAGAAAACTTCTCCCTGGCTGAGTGGCCAAGTTGGTGACTGGCTCAGACAATAGCGATGTTTTGTAGCTCATCCGTTCGACATCTGTGGCTAGTGGGCAAAATCAGTCGCTAGGGGCTGACACCTGGCTTGTAGTCCATGAATATGAGGAGATGGAGAGTACACCAGTCGTGAGAAGCGCAACGGTATCAGCCGGTGGCATCCTGGCTTGTAGCAGGAGTAGTGTGGCCAGCAGTACTAGGGATGGCATTCTCTGTACTGGGCACTGGTGAGGCTTCACCTCGAGTACTAGGGGCAGTTCTGGGCCACTTATTCAAAGAAGGAGATTGTGGCGTTGGAGCAGGTCCAGAGGAGCAATGAGGCTGGGGAGGGGACTGGATGGGGAGAGGCTGATGAGGAGAGGCTGAGGGAGCTGGGGGTGTTTAGCCTGGAGGAGACTCTGAGGGGATCCTCTCTCTGTACACCTCCCTGAAGGGAGGTTGTGCTCATGTGGGAGCTGAGCTCTTCTCCCAGACAACTAGTAACAGGGCAGGGCCTGAAGCTTCAAGGCTAGGTTGGATGTCAGGAAGCCCTTCCTTATGGAAAGGGTGGTCGGAGACTGGAATGGACTGTCCAGGGCAGTGGTAGAGTCATCATCCGTGGAGGTGGTTAAGAACAGCCTGGCTGTGGCCCTTAGTGCCCTGGTCTGGCTGATGTGGTGATGTCAGGTCATGGGTTGGATGATCTCAGAGGGCTTTTCCAGCCTTGGTAATTCGGAATCTGTGTCTCCTTATTGTCTTTAGTTTTTCTTAAAAAAGTGATTACATTAGAAAGTTTCATCCTTGGTGTAAAAAGTGAATAAGGTGGCCCATTTGGGTGGATGGATGGATGGGTGGATGGATGAGTGGACAGATGGATGGATAGGTGGGTGGATGGATGGACAGATAGATGGCTAATAGTCAGGTTGATATTATATATACAACAATCAGGATAAGGAAAATACACTGAGGATTGTTGACCTAGGCAATGAAGAAGGGCCACGAGAGTGGAAGATGTGGAAGACATGTGGCCTATTTCCGTGTGTGTATGGTGTGCATCTCTGTGGCCACTGGTGATGGATCGCTTGTCGTAGAGGTGAATCCACACAAGGCCACTGCAAAGCAAACAGGAAGGGTAATGTGTTGGGTTTTTTTAATCAGGATTTTCCTAACTGAGATGTCAGACCTCATTGTCTGAGTAACAGATGCCCTCATCATTGGCCCGGGTTATGGGGCTGGAGATCAGGAGACTACTCTTGATTAGGAGGTCTGCCCCACTGAAAAATGAGGGAAGATGACTGCTGGTGTGGCTGAGTCTTGCTCTCTGGGCTGTGGGATGCTGAGGGGATGCCAGAAGGAAGATTTGCTATCAGAGGCCATGGATGTGCTTTGGGTGGATTCACACAGGTTTTGTGGCAGAAGAAACATCTCTGCATCATAGCTCTTCTGTGTTGTACATGCAGGGTTCATGAAAGGATGCTGTTCCCACATGGGGCTGGTGGTACCAAGTGTTGGCCATTGAGGTCCTTAAATGGTTGTTGTGGATATTGGGCAGCAGGTGTGCTTGGCCATGAAACCATTGCTTGTCTTTTAGGGTACGATTTGGCTGTCACCATGACTTTGTCTTCTAAAGGGGATTGTTATACTGATGGGGGTAGCCCAGGGTGCCAGCAGATGCTATAAGAAAGTGGAATCAGCTTGTGGCTGTGTGCTGTGGATCCCTGCAGTCATAGAACCAGTGCGGCTGGAAAGGACCTTCAGGATCAGCAAGTCCTGATCTCAACATCTCCCTAATCCCTAGACCACACCCTCAAGTGCTCTAGCTACTTGTTCTTTAAACCCCTCCAGGGATGGGGACTCCACCACCTCCCTGGGCAGCCTGTTCCAGTGCCCAACCACTCTCTCAGGAAAGAACTCCTTTGTAAGATCCAATCTAAACCTCCCCTGACACATTCACCGTGTGTAACCACAGAGCTGTGCAACGACCATCCCACAGCAACCCAGTACAGCTTCCCACCTGAAATGGTTAAGCCAACAGATGAGGTGGACGCCCTTGATCATGAGAAGGCTCCAGAAATCTTAGATTTGCTTTTGTTCCTGGAGAGGTGGGTCAACACTCTTGCTTCCTATTTACTCTGTGTTGGAACTGAAGGGCTCTTTGCTTTGAAACACAAAGAGCCTGAATATTTGGGGGACCTGGGTGCTCTCTGAAGCTGCTTTTCATGAGAAGAGATGCCACTGCATCTCTTGCTGAGGCTTGAGGCTCTCAAGCCTTTTAATTTTAAAAAGGAAGGAAGTGTTTTTATTAGAGCTTCCTGTTTTGAACTGTTTGGTTAAAGGGTTTGAAGCGGTCAGAGGTGGGAGAGTTATCATTTAGGTCAAGGTTTTCTCTTTGTATCTTCTTACTTGTATATAAGTAGTGCAAGTACATGAATTATGCTCGTGTTTATGTTATATATTTTAATTTGTGCATTTCCCACCCCCGGTTCTATTTAAGGCTGCTATTTGAAGGAAGTCTAAATAAGGTTTCCTCTCAGGGATGGTTTAGATAGAGCTGGTCCTGCCTGAGGCAGAAGGATGGGTTAGTCGACTTCTCAAGGTCCTTCTCAGGACCGTTCTGGTGGCTGCAGGCAGTTACCCAACAGTGCAAATTCATAGTAGGTTGTGCTGGTTGTGTTGATGGGGTTTTGCTGTAGGTGGATGTTTGTTTGAAAAGGAAGGAACAGCTACTTGCAGCTCAGACACTGCCTCTGCAATGGGCAGATGTTTCTTACAATTAAAGAGGAATCATAGAATCAAGAGGAAAACCACTGGTGTTACCCATTCAGGCTGCCGTCGTGGTGTGACATGCGGTTAATTTTTCGCCGAATCACAGAAGATTAGAGACTGGAAGGGACCTCGAAAGATCATCCAGTCCAGTCTCCCCACCGCAGCAGGGTCACCTAGATCAAGGAACATGTCCAGGCGTCTCCAGAGAAGGAGACTCCACAACCTGCCTGGGCAGCCCCTTCCAGTGCTCCGACACCCTCACTGTGATGAAGTTCCTTCTCATATTGTTAGGGAACCTCCTCTGTTCCAGCTCACACCCTTTCCCCCTTGTCCTGTCATTAGGTGACACTGAGCAGAGCCTGGCTCCATCCTCCTGGCACCCACCTTTCACATATTTATCGACATCCATGGGGTCACCCCTCAGTCTTCTTTTGTCTAAGCTCAACAGACCCAGCTCCCTCAGCCTTTCACAGAATCACTGGAGCTTTTTCCAAGAGCTTCATGGGTTTTCTATCTGCTTAAGTATATTAACATTTGGAAGGGTCAAAGGTGAGCTTTCAAATGGATGCCAAATTAAGATGGATAGGAGGAAAATGACATTTACTTCTTGTTACTGCACATTGTTTGAATTTGACCTAAGGCAAAACAAAGAACAAGTCTCCCCCCACTCTCCATATACACACAGTCACGCACGCGTGTGTGCACACACGGGCAGGCAGACCCACCGCCTGCCTCCCCTGCACACCTGCTCCATGAAAATCTCACTCATCTAGGCAAATCAGCATCCAAAATAAACCAGACTAGTCCAGTGTCCTCATTTCCAGGCAGCTTAAGTAGCCCTTTGCAAAGGATCTCATTTAACTAGAGTGAGTGGACGCCGTAAGTAAGAGGAGCTAAAATATTTGTATTAGGAAAATGTGGCTAATGGGGACCATAACCACCTTATCATTTCCTGCCTTTGCTGGGCTTGAGATGATGATTTCATCAGGGAAAGGGACCGTATCTTTAGCCTTATCCAGGCAATTCCTGGCACACCAATTCCCTGTGAAAACAGAAAGCGAGATGCAGTGGGAGTGGTGCTTTCGCTTCCAGTGAGAAAGGTGGCCAGTCCCAGCTGAAAGCAAGGCTTCAGCAGACCTGCTCTGTGGACACAGCAGTGTCCAACAGCTTGGGTCTGGAGAAAGCAGCCCAGATCAAGGGAAGGGCTGGATCTGATTTACGTTTGTCGTTTCCACTCCTGCCCTGAAATGATGGTGCTAGGCTGGCAGAGTGCCTCAGCAATCACCGCCACTCTGTCTTTTGAGGTACCGAGTCTGTTTTAGTGGATGTGGTTTCACAAGACAGGTTTGTTCCCATGGCTTCCTACTAATCCAAGGGTGGGGAAAAAAAACCAAAGAAAAGGCAAAAAACTCCAAAATTTCTTCAAATCCTTCCTCTTGCTGGTGTCCATCAGAGAGGACTTAGGCTGTCTCGTGCATCAGTCTTCAGACTCCTTAGCCCCAAGTGGTGCCTTGAAGCACATCCCCAACCTCTGTTTATTCCACGTTCTAAGGGGCGTTGGGCAGGAGACCCCACAATGCCCCCAAGTTCCACCAGGGAAGGCTTAGGTTAGACATTACAAGCAACTTTCTTCTTTGTTTGATGAAAGGGGCATCAGGCATTGGAACAGGCTGCCCAGGGACGGGGTTGAATTGCCAACCCTGTTGGTGTTTTAAGTCCATGTAGATAAGGAGCTTAGGGACAGGATTCAGTGGTAGACTTTGTGCAGTTAGACTTGATGATCATAGAGGTCTCTTTCAACCTAAATGATTCTGTAATTCTAAGTGGGGAGAAGCTTTGGCCCAGTACCAGTGAGGTTACTGAGGTGTGTGTCGTGGATCATAGCATCATAGAATCATTAGGTGTTGGAAAGGACCTCGAAAGACCATCTAGTCCAATCCCTCTGCCACAGCAGGATCACCTAGACCAAGTCACACAGGAACAGATCCAGGCAGGTCTTAAATCTCTCCAGTGAAGGAGACTCCACAACCACCCTGGGCAGCCTGTTCCAGTGCTCTGTCACCCTCACTGGGAAGAAGTGGTTGAGTTGCCGATACCCAACAAAAGGCAGTGCTGATGTTGCCGTGGCCATACCAAAGTGCCTGTCCTGTGCCAAAGGGGAGAGCGAGAAGATGTCCCTTGGGCTTCCTGAGCTGGGGGCTGCCCAGAGTAGATCCCCATGGCAGCCAAAGTGCCTGTCTTGTGCCAGAGGAGATCCCCATGGTGGGGCAGTGGCATCCTCAAGGAAGAGAGCTGCACTGCTCAGCCCTGCCCCTGTGCAAAGCCCTGGGATTTGTGAGCGTGTGGCATGAGGGATGGTCAAACCCTTTCTTCCCATCCCCAATGACCAGTCAGCTCTTCTGAGCACCCCGTTGTACAAGCTGAAGATGTTTGTCTGACAAAAAAAAGGGGTAAAACGTCATAAGCGCCGTGTTCCAGCGTGAAAAGGTATTTTTCATTTCCAACTGGATCCTTTCAAGGCTCTGCTGCCCTTCTGAGCGGAGCAAACAAAACACTTGTGTTTTTTCATTTTAGCAAAACAAGGGGAGGGAAAAAAAAAAAAGGGCTTCTTAAATCGCTCAACCCAAACACTTTTTATTTTCTTTTAGAAAATGTTTTCGTTCTCCCCCCGCTGGCCGCGGCAGCAAACAATTTCGCTCTTTGCAGAGCTCTAATTGCAGTGATTAAACAAACACGGCTAACGCCGACCTTTCACAGAGCCCCATCACGGCCCTGCAGCCAGCTCGCGCTGTGTTTTGTTGGCAGGGAGGGAGGGAGCTGGGAGCAGCTTCGTGCTAGACTGGAGGTACATTAGCAGCTCACTTCTTTCTTTGTTGTTTCGGGGTTTTGCTCCCCCCCAGACCGATACCGTTCTCTTGCCAGCAGCTCACTGTATCCAGAACAGGGTGCAGGTCTGGATGCATTGGGGTTTGAATGGCTTCTCGGGGTCACAGAAGATTAGGGGTTGGAAGGGACCTCAAAAGATCATCTAGTCCAATCCTCCTGCTGCAGCAGGAGCACCTAGACTGAGTTGCACAGGTCTCTTTAGCTTGGAGGAGACTGAGGGGTGACCTCATTAATGTCCATAAATATGTGAGGGGTGGGTGTCAGGGAGGATGGAGCCAGGCTCTGCTCAGTGTCATCTGGTGATAGGACAGGGGGCAGTGGGTACAAGCTGGAATCATAGAATCACAGAACATTAGGGATTGGAAGGGACCTCAAAAGATCATCTAGTCCAATCCCCCTGCAACAGCAGAATCACCTAGACCAAGGAGGTTCCACATCAATGTGAGAAGGAACTTCTTCCTAGTGAGGATGACAGAGCCCTGGAAGGGGCTGCTCAGGGGGGTTGTGGAGTCTCCTCTGGAGACATTTAAAACCCACCTGGATACGTTCCTGTGCGACTTGGTCTAGGTGGTCCTGCTGTGGCAGGGGGGTTGGACTGGATGATCTTTCGAGGTCCCATGCAATCCCTAATGGTTCTATGATTCTATGATATCCAGGCGGGTTTTAAACGTCTTCAGAGAAGGAGACTCGTTCACACCCCTCTTAGGTCACAACCTCTGCTGTTGTTGGAGTAGCGTAGAGGGTTGACGTTCTGTTGATGATACCTGTACAAACATAAAGGAATGAGAAGCAAAGCTCAGAGTCTTTATATTGTGATGTAAAGACGGCGGGTACCTGAAGCCAGGCTTCAGGAAGATTTGATTTGGCTGCCGTTCCATCATAGTAGGGGCGAACAGATTATTTTTGGGACATTTTTTAATGACATTTATTTATAGCAGGTAGCGCGCGGGCGGCTGCTATTGCTCAGCGTGCGGCAAGAATGTTCTCCAGATGGTGCTTACTGTTTATGCTTTTATTCGCTCCTCTTGAACACAGCGGCACTCGACACAAAACACGGGACACTGGAAAATAAAAACTATGATGTTTTCACTGAGTGCCCTGTGATTTGCCGAAATGGCTCAGCTGGCTGATGAGAGATGCTTGGAGGCAACTGGGGTGGGGCGTGGATCATAGATACCCTGCACCCCGGTCCCCCGGTGGGTAACAGGCATTGCCCCAGCGTGAGAGGGACTCACCCTTCTGCGAGTTTGAGTAGGGCTGCAAATCCTACCCTCTTGTGCCTCTCTTTTCCCTCAGAGGGATTTGAGGGAATGAAGGGAAAACAATTTTCCTTGGGTTTGTTGTGCCTGTGCAGCTCCCAAGGTTGGAAAGGCGCAAGACAAAGCCATTTCACAAACATCGCCTGGGCCATCCTGTTCCTTTGGCTTCTACTCTCGGTGAAAGATAAAGTACTGAGGCGTTTGGCTGGTCCAGCTGCAAGCAGCAGTAGACGTGGAGCCTGGTATCCAAAGGGAACAGCGTGGTCCCTCATTCCTGCAGCAGCATTCCAGTGATAAAAACATAGATCCAAATGGTGGCCATGCCCTCGCAGGCTTTTGTTGTGCAGCTTCTGCAGCACTGCTCAGACAAAACATTTTCAGGCTGGAAGCTTTAAAGGACAAACTGGAATCTAAAGATTTTTTTGGTTTCATTAGAATTGTGCCAATACTGAGATCCTTTCCGTTTCATTTAGCGAAAAACAAAGGAAATACAACAAAAGGCAGCCACCAAAAAGGGTCTCGACGAGCAGGGAGAAAAGATTTTGCTTCCTATTTCTTGAATATATATTTAATCTAAAGGTATTTTTAAAAGAAATAAATATTGAGGGCTTCTATTGAAAAAAACAATAACCACAAAGATTAAAAAACCCCAACAAACCCACAGCCCTTCAGGGCAATTTTTCCAATAGCAAAAGCCAGATTGCAGCATCATAGGACATCAGGGATTGGAAGGGACCTCAAAAGACCATCTAGTCCAACCCCCCTGCCGCTGCAGGACCACCTAGACCAAGTCACACAGGGGCACATCCAGGCAGATCTTAAACATCTCATCTAGTCCAATCCCCCTGCCAGAGCAGGATCACCTAGACCAAGTCATAGAATCATAGAATCATTAGGGATTGGAAGGGACCTTCATTAGGGATTGGAAGGGACCTCAAAAGATCATCCAGTTCAATTGCCCTGCCACAGCAGGATCACCTAGACCAAGTCACACAGGAACTTGTCCAAGCTGGTTTTAAACATCTCCAGAGAAGGAGACTCCACAACCCCTTCCAGTGCTCTGTCACCCTCACTGTGAAGAAGTTCCTTCTCATATTGATGTGGAACCTCCTCTGTTCCAGCTGACACCTATTGTCCCTCGTCCTGTCACTAGATGCCACTGAGCAGAGCCTGGCTCCATCCTCCAGACACCCACCACCACCATTAAACTTTCAAAGAGGACACAACTAGTACTATTTTTTTGTAAACAGAAGCCTTCAGATGCCTTCAAAATCATGTGTGAAGCCAGCAATACTTTCAGTTCAATGAAGTTTCGATGCCTGAACGTGCAGACAGTTGTTCCTCTGATTTTGTGGATCTCCTTGCCATGCTGCCTGTTTCACTTTGGTTTCTCTCTCTCTTTCTCCTTCACTCAGGAGACAGCCCTTTCCCAAGCAGAATTCCTGCTCCAGCAGCCCCATGCTCTTTATCTTTTGTTGCTCCCCTGGCAGTTATTATTTCTTAATGTGTTAATTGTAGTTCCTGGACCCTCGTGTGTGTGTGTGTGTGTAATGTTCAACGCAAGTGACGCTAATGTGTTGTGTAGTTCCTGCATGACAGAGAGAAAACTTTACGTAGCGTCTGGGCACAGGGCATCATCCAGGAAGAGAAATCCATTATAGGTTGGGCACTGACCTGCTNTCCTGTGTGACTTGGTCTAGGTGACCCTGCTGTGGCAGGGGGATTGGACTGGATGATCTTTCGAGGTCCCTTCCAGTCCCTAATGCTCTGTGATTCTGTGTGAATAGCACAGGAAGAATAATTAGGTAATTTAGGAGATCCGGCATTGGGGTGGGGATTCTTTTTTAGCTTGCTCGGCTACGATCCCTTCTGTGGCTCTGGCTTTGTGTGATATATATTTTTTTAATTAAAACTTGAATTATGTCACTTGCTTTCCACCTTTTAGCAATATTTCACGGTGAATTCATTCCTAATAGCAAGCAGTCAAGGGTAAGGAATGGCTTCGCTGAGCGATGGAGACTGTTAATTATTAAAAAGATACCTATGGATTTAAAACAAATTAGATCTCATTAAGCCCAGGTCTGTTTCCACACAGACCACTGACGTGGAAAAGCCCATCTACAGGCATGGAAAATCACACTTTTGAGCTGGCACATCCCCAGAGGAGATGCGCCTGGGTGGCACGAGGTGCGTTCGCACCTCATTGGTTCATGTCAGACATCCCTGCTCCCTGATCTCAATTAAAAACCTGCAGCCTTCTTGCATCTTTCCCATTTTGTTTCCACGTCGCCCGTCACCCTCCATGGGCCAACCCCATGATGCCACCCAAGTCCTCGTCCACACCTTACTCCTGGAGGTGGCTGGAGTCCACCTGGCTGGCTTGGAGGGTAAAGCCAGCTCTTGGATGATCTTGGTGCACAGCCAGATGAACATATTGATTGCTCCAGGTTGAGTGAAAAGAAGAAAACTGGGAAAAGTCCTTTCCTCTTCCCTGTTTTTGGAGGGGAGGGAAATAGATGTAATGTGGAAGTTCCTCATTATGAGGGTGGTGAGACACTGGAACAGGTTGACCAGGAAAGCTGTGGATGCTCTATCACTGGGTGTGTTCAAGACAAGTTTGGGTGGGGCTCTGGGCAACATGATCAAGTGGGAGGTGGCCCTCCCATAGAGCATGGAACTAGATGATCTTTAAGCTCCCTTCCAGCCCAAACCGTTCTATTCTTCTATAATCTTCTGCCATGGGGCTCCTACTGTGGCCAGGCTGACAGTATCCTAGAATCATTAGGCATTGGAAGGGACCTCGAAAGATCATCTAGTCCAGTCCCCCTGCCACAGCGTCTGTCAAACAGATTCACAGGACCGTTTCAGTTGGAAAAGACCTTTGAGATCATGGAGCCCAACCATGAACCTAACTGTACCAAGCCCCCCACTAAACCGTGGCCCTGAGCTCTGCATCTCAAACACACCCCGGGATTTACAGAGGCAATTTGGGGTTTTCTTTAGGTTTGTTTATCCAAACTGACCTGTGATGCTGGAGTTGTTTGTGTTTAGAGGTCTCCTCTGGAGCTCCACAGCAACTCCAAAGAGCTGAGGTGTTTGCTGGAGATCCTACACACAAACCTGTGTCACTGTGGCATAGTTTAAGCAGTTTTCCTGCCATTTTTGGGGGGCAATGAGGAGCACATCCTCCTGAAGAGAGTAAGAGGTGCCCTCTTCCAGGCATGTTGATGGTACCTTCGCAGCCATGCAGGGGCTTCGCTGCCTCGCTCAGACACCCTGCTGATTTTCTCTGGCGTGACAGGCATCGACACGCTCGTACTGGGAGAAGAAACGCCCATTCTGCTGGCTAGGAATCAGCAATAACATTTTGACATCTGTGCAACAGTTTAAAATGAATTATTCAGCACATAGATCGTGCTAGTTGAGCAGCCAGCACATCTCTGCCCATTTACTACTGTCAGTCCATGGTGGAGATACCACTGATGCCAGTGGGAACTGAGCACATGGACTGGGGGTAGGTTTTGGCCCATAGCCTGGAACAGCATTTGACAGCACCCCTGCAGAATATGATAGGAGTAATCTGCTTTGCCACCAGCAAAAAACTGAAAGACAGTGCCAGTCTGCTGCTTCTCCTGGAGTATTTTAGATATCTGCAGAAAAGCCATCAAGAACTGAGGGAACAGCTAATTGTTTGGCTCTTTAGGTTCTGCTTTAAGGAGAGAAACCTGTCTGTAATGTTGATGAAGCCAATGTGTTGCGCGTGACTCTCCAGAAGACCCTGAATATCTGTTGTCTCCTGGGAGTAGACCTAGAGCACAAACTGGCAGCAGGTCTGGGTCCAGCTTCTGCCAAGTCAGAGGGTTAGAGTGAACCAGTTGCTAATTCCTGTCATCAGAGAAAATTCATGAGATTCATGAAGCCAGCAGCATCTGATTTGGACAAACCAGCTGAACTGCAGTAAGAACAGGCTTTGGGGAGCTGCAGATGGGGAGCTGGGAGGAAACACAGGTCAGCCAAACACCAGCAAAGCCAGGTCTGCTCAAGGCAAGCATTTAGGAGAGAAGATGGAAATTCTTCTTCTCTCCTTCTCTGGAGACATTTAAAACCCACCTGGATCTGTTCCTGTGTGACTTGGTCTAGGGGATCCTGCTCTGGCAGGGGGATTGGACTGGATGATCTTTCGAGGTCCCTTCCAATCCCTGATGTTCTGTGATTTAGCTCCCTGACTCAGCAAGGTCATCTGAACTGAAGCAGTGTTGTGCGTGGTGAAGCCTAACAGCTGTTATTTCGCGGGACGCCTGTTCCCTGCAGCTGCATTTTGGGTTTAAATTGCAGAACACAGCATGGAACTGCTCGTGATACGGGGTTTTGTCCTTCCTTCATCCTCCTTTAAGGACAACGTTGTAGCTGTCCAACGATGCTTATCTAACGGGCAAAAATTTGGGAGCACAGAGATACTCTGGACTTGATGATCCTGGAGGTCCTTTCCAACCATGATGACTCTGTAACTTTGCAGAGTGCAATGATGTCATCTGCCTGTCATTGCCTGTGGTTTTCAGGTGGCCAGCTGACAATCCACCTGCTCCAATTTCTACTTGCCTCTTCCATTTCACAGAGTCGCAGAATCGCAGAACATCAGGGATTGGAAGGGACCTCGAAAGATCATCTAGTCCAATCCCCCCACCACAGCAGGATCACCTAGATCAAGTCACACAGGAATATATCCAGAGGGTTTTAAACGTTTCCAGAGAAGGAGACTCCACAACCCCCCTGGGCAGCCCCTTCCAGTGCTCTGTCTCCCTCACTGGGAAGAAGTTCCTTCTCAAATTCACATGGAACCTCCTATGCTCCAGCTCCCACCCATTGCCCCTCGTCCTATGACTAGATGACACTGAGGACAAGTAAAACCCAGCAGTGGAAGCAGCTCCGTGCAGCACCTGAGAAGGCAAGTCTCTCTCATCCAAGAGAGCATAAACCCCATGTGTGTGCACAGAAGGCAAGTTGGGCAAATTTCTGTGTCAAACTGAAGTTGGTAGAATTGAAGCAGATGCCAGCAAGAGCAGGGAGGTGACTGTTGTCCTCTACTCTGCTTTGGTGAGGCCACATCTTAAGTCCTTGTGTCCAGTGTTGGGCCTCTCTCTACAAGAGGGACATCGAAGGGCTGGAGAGGGGAGAGAGGCGGCTACCACGCTGGTAAAGGGTTTGGAATAGGTGTTGTGTGAGGAATGTCTGAGGGATCTGGGGCTGTTTAGCCTGGAGGACATTGAAGGGACTCCTTACTGCTCCCTACAACTACTTGAAAGGAGGTTGTAGAGAAATGGGGGTTGGTCTGTTCTGCTTAGTGGAGAAATTTCCCTAGAGGGGAAATGGCCTGAAGCTGCACCCGAGGTGGTTCAGGTTGGATGTCAGGAGGAATTTCTTTACTGACAGAGTTGTCAGGCACTGGAACAGCTGCCCAGGGAGTGGGTTGAGTCCCCGTCCCTGGAGGTGTTGAAGAGAAGGGTAGATGCTGCACTGGGGGACGGGGTTTAGTGGTGCTGACAGGGCTGGGAAAAGGTTGGACCTGATCATAAAGGTCTCCTCCAGCCAAAACTGTTCTGTGATTCTCTCTCACTTGCACTAGGGCCACATGTTCTCACAGTAACACTAGAGCTGTAGGGTTTGTGAGCCCCTCTGTGTGCGTGCAGTTTCATTGCTGGCATCCCAAGAGCTTTGCAATTATGTGGAAGACATGAAATCCCAATAAATCCCATGCAGCTCTGGGTGTATGTGCTGTGATGCTTCAGCAGGAGGTGGGACCTGGCTGCCTCAGCTGGTCCATGACAAGAGCAGTTCTGCAGCTGCTGCTGCTGCAGCTGGGTGTGAACTGGAGTTTGTATCCACAGCCACTGCACAGGCAGTGGGTGAGGGTACCTGTGTGTGGCACCTTGTTAGGGACCTTGTGGTCTGAACCTTGCTGTCGTCTCTGATCTGCTCACCATCACTCTGCTCCCCTGGGGCAGGAGGACATTATCCCTCTTGGGCACAGAGTGAAAGAAGCGCAGCAACGTCGAGCCTGATTTTAATAGCTATTTTCGTGTCTGCATGAGCAGAGGCGCCTCTGGGGACTTCTTCTGAACCTCTTGTCTGCGTGGTTTGGACCCTGTCTGCTCTTACAGCCCTGGCTCAGCACGGCTCCTTCTGCCTCACCTGGGACGCTGGTGAGTGGGGACCCGAGCGTGCATCTCCCTGATCCCGAACCAGAGGGTTGTGCCTTGCTAGTGTCGCTGTGGGGCTCTGAGGGGAGGGTGTTGGTGCAGAAGCCCCAAAACACCGGGAGGAGGGCAAATAGCCTCAGTAAAGCGTGTCTGAGGCTGAAGGCAGCTATCTGCTGTTATTGCTTCTTGATTGGAAGGACGTGTGCAGCTTGTGAGCCTCCATTAATCAGTGATGCGGTTGCTCCGTGCTGGTGTCAATAAAACCTCAACAGTCCATGATACCAGCCTGTGATTGCTTCCTCTTCTCCGTCCACATCCCCCCGTGCGGATGCGTGTCTGTTGGTGCAGCTGTGCTCCGCGTACGGTCTGTGTGTGCCGCGGCTGCTTGCACAAGGGAGGGCCAGTAAAATCATCTACTCCCGTGTGATTTCCCCGAGCGTTTGTAGAAGGGGCTTTGCTACCGGCGCTCCCTGCAAAATAGCCGACGCTGCTTTGCCTCCTTTTGCCTGAGACGTATTAGTTCTTAAAATGGCTCCTGAGCAGGCAGCCCTGGGCACGGGCAGCGGCGGCAGCCTCGGTGGCTAGCAGCAGCAGAAAGGGCTCTCCTTGCTTTCCTTGCAGCTTTTCCAAGCGGTGCATCCAGCACGGCCGGCTGGAAATTTCCAGGCCTGTTTCCTGCCCGGTGCGTGCTCGTCAAGCCAGAGTGCCGCGTGGTCCGCGGCTGCAGCGCTGCAGAAAGTCAATAAAGAGCTGACCACCTCGTCAGAAGCAGTTGAGATGCTCTGGCTCATTAGAGCCACACTTGGCTCCCGCAGAGCAGTCTGGCTGGGAACCTTGGAGAGGAGGATAAAGAAGGAGGCTGGGGTTGCAGTGAGCTTTCTGCAGCTGGCTCTTGCAGGGAGGTTGAGGAGCGCTCGCTGTAGAACCAGCCCGAGAGGCAGCTTTGCTTGACCGAGGAAAACACCTGCAGTTCGTGCAGCAGACTTCCTGGCTCTCCCGTGTGCGGTGTGGCACGGAGATAAGGTGCTTAGGTGCTGCAGCAGTGAGCAGGTTTCAGCAGCTCCCTGATGGATTTGTGTGTTGAGTACAAACGTGTGTGTGCACAGCTACGTGCGTGTGCATGCGTGTGTGTGCACCCCGTCTCCGCGAGGAAAGGCGCGATGCAAAACCAGCTGTGTTTGTGCTGCAGCACCAATTTTAGTCTGTGTGTGAAAGCATGCTCTTTTCTTCTCTTTCCCTTCCACAAGGGTAATTGATGGACTGTTTTGCCAAAGCTTTTGGTAGCATCGTCGGGAATCCCCACCCCACCCCTCCCCACCTTCCCCGCGCTCACCGGCGTCTTCTCACCTTAAAAATGACAAAAAGAAAGAACTTTAACCGAAAGATCATTGCCTTCGTTTAATATTGTAAGATTCCAGAGATTGGATTTTCTGATAGTAATGAAATGAAGCCTGAGTTGTGCCATGAATTTGATTGCAGTTAATTTGATTTTGGAGATGCTGGGCAAAGCCAGCCCATTAGCTTTAACCTCACATCCTTGGGGTTTGTCCTGGTGGTTTTTACGTCTCTATATACGTGCGCACAGAGAACATGAAAACATCTCTTGGGTAATCCAGTTCTTTGTCAAAATTACTGTCAGTGAGTAGTTACTAGCTGTAGCACTGTTGGAAGTGGTATCCAGTGAGTTGCTGACCAGTAGTCCCACTGCATTTATTGTTTTGGTGGTAGAGGGTTAGTTTTCCCTCAGCGTCTCATGCAGGAGACACACGTACAGTCCATCCTGCAGCTCTGTCCTGCTCTCATTGATCTTAATGAGACTAGTCATACAAATGAGAGTGACACAGTGAGGGTGATGGAGCACTGGAAGGGGCTGCCCAGGGGGGTTGTGGAGTCTCCTTCTCTGGAGACGTTTAAAACCCATCTGGACACGTTCCTGTGCCACTTGATCTAGAGGATCCTGCTGTGGCAAAGGGATTGGACTGGATGATCTTTTGAGGTCCCTTCCAATCCCTAATGATTCTGTGATTCTATGAAAGGCTGAGGGAGTTGGGTCTCTTGAGCTTGGAAAAAAGGAGACTGAGAGGTGGCCCCATTAATGTTAATAAATAGGGAATAGGGTGGATGTCAGGAGGATGGAGCCAGGCTCTGATCAGTAGCATCCAGTGACAGAACAAGGGGCAATGGGTGTCAGCTGGAGCACTGGAGGTTCCACATCAGTATGAGAAGGAACTTCTTCACAGTGAGGGTGACAGAGCCTCCAACCCCCTGCCTCAGCAGGATCACCTAGACCAAGTTGCACAGGAACATGTCCACGTGGGTTTTAAATGTCTTCAGAGAAGGAGACTCCACAACCCCTCTGGGCAGCCCCTTCCAGTGCTCTGTCACCCTCACTGGGAAGAAGTTCCTTCTGATATTGATGTGGAACCTCCTATGCTCCAGCTGACACCCAGTGCCCCTCATCCTATCACTAGATGACACTGAGAAGAGCCTGGCTCCATCCTCCTAACACCCACCCTTCACGTATTTATAGACATTAATGAGGTCACCCCTCAGTCTCTTCTCCTCCAAGCTCAAGAGACCCATCTCCCTCAGCCTTTCCTCATAAGGGAGCTGCTCCACTCCCTTCATCATCCTCGTTGCTCTACGCTGGACTCCCTCCAGCAGCTCCACATCTCCCATTAAAAGAGACCAAACACTTTGCCCTGTGGTGTGTGGTTCTTGCTCATCTATGAGAACCACAGGCTCTTTGCTGCCAGCTTGCACCCAGCACCGCAGAGACATGTCCACGCGTTCCCCCAGGGCTGCACCTTCCCCTACAACAGAGGCTGGAAAGGTGTGTGAGTTGTCACCAGAAGGACAGTGCAGCTTTCACACTGCCTCCAGGTTGCCCTAATTTCAGAGGCAGCGCGTCCGACGTTTCCCAGCCGACGCTGGCGAGAAAGGAAATGATTTTACACATCAGCAGTTTTTTATGATTAATAATATTATCCTTCCCTAATTGAAAAGTGGGCTGGAGCTCTTAGGGAAAGAAAAGGAGCTGCAGGAATGAGTCTCTGTAACCTCTGTGAGATGAATGTGTGTTTTTACACGCTGAGGATGGCTGTCAGTGCTTTCAGAAATAACAGCGCCCCGTATTGTCATAAAAAATCGCCCCGTGTTGTTTGTAGCCGCGTGGCACCGTTCTGTCTGGCTGACTTGGCTCCGAGAGCTCGAGGGCTTGGGAACGAGCAGGGCGAGGATGCCGAAACCCTTCTGAAAGGAATGTATGTACAAACAGGAGGATGATGTGTAGGCTCCGAGCTGGGCTATCGGTTGTTATTGCTGGGAGATACTCGTGGGGAGTCACTGCCAGAGAGAGCATTAGCCATCGGTGGCCTCGGTGCCTTCGTGGGAAGTCGGCCGTAGAGCGGGCGAGGGCTCCTGTTTGTGGGATTTTCAAACACCACTGAATCATGTTACGTAGCAGAGCTGTTGTCGTCGGGGTGGGTTTGTGCAAAGAGCTTTGTGAACCGCTTTCTCTACCCAAACAGAGATTGAGATGATGCTGAAGGGCAGGGAGATCTGTTGTGCCTGGTGGAGAGCCCACAGCTGGGTTCTGCTGAGCTTCCCCAGGGAGTGAGCAGGAGCAGGGGGGAGTTGCCTGGGACTGTGGGCAGTCCTGGAGGGGGCAAGTCATGGCTTTGAGGTGTTACAGTCCCTCTGTGTGTGTCTGGCACTGGGACTCGGTCTCATGTGAGGCAGCCCAAAGAAGCTGGAATTAAAGAAGCTGAGGAGGTCTGGGTGTCTGCTGTGGACAGCTGGAAACAAAACTGGATCCATCAAAAATCCCTTCAGGCCATCCTGGCATCAGCAGTGTCCTGCAGGGTCCATGGAGGACCATGGCTTAAAGTCGAACCATCAAAGTATTGAGGGGGTGCATGTGATGCTACAAATATCCAGTTCCCACCATGATGAGAGCTCCTAAATGCTCTCATCAGCTTAAATCCTGCCCACCCAAACACTTGAACATCATCAGTCAAATCTCCCTGGAAACATGCAGTGAAAAATACTCCCTGTAGTAGGATCACTGGTGCTTTCCAGCATCCCAACTGGCAGGGTGGGAGGAACCTCCTCCTCCTTTTCTCCTTCTTTGGGGAAGCGGGAGGTTCTGAATGGGGAAAGAAGGGCTCTGATAGTGCTGTCTTCCTCAGAGGGCAAGCTGTCTTCCTCAGAGGGCAAGCTGCCCATGTTTTGGGGCTGGGAAGGAAGGAAAAGAGGCTGAGTAAGGAGCTAGGAGCGTCCTCAGATCAGGAGGCTGCTGTGGGAGCCAGTGGGTGCAGCAGGGAGGTGGCTGTCCTTCCCCACACCAAGGAGGTCTGCACCCATGCAGAGAGGACCCAAAAACCCTCCCCAATGCCGAGGCAGCGGTGGGTGGTCCACGGCGGTGGTGGCAAAGGGCTGCTGCTGGCATGCCACATCCCTGATCTGCTGTCGCTGCTGCTGCCTGCCTCGGTTGGTCCTGGCGCACCCTCCCACCGATCCTCTGGCACCTCTAGATTTGTAGCACAAGTCCCTTTGGCCACCTCTTTGTCTTTCAGCCAGGGTCTCGATTCAAGCAGACAACGAGGAAGTCTGCGTTCAAACGCTTCCTTCCATCCCGCTGTCCTCCCCCTCCCCGCTCCCAGCCCCATCCTCCTCGTCCCTGGAGGAAACGCTCGTCGCTGCCAAGATCCTGCCTCGCAAAAGTAAACAGCATGAAATTACAATAAAATGTTTTGATTTGCCAGGCCTGACGCTCGGGAGCCGCGCCGCAGAGGCTTGCGAAAGGCTTCTTCTGCAGATAGCCAGCGCGAGGGGGGAACAGAGTCATCTCCCGGTCCGGGCGTGCGCTTCGGGGCCAGGCGTCGGGGCGGCATCGGCGGAGAGCAGCGGGTTTCTTGGCCAGACCTGAAGGTTCTTTGGAGGTTTGTATTGCAGCATCTGTCAGCAGCTTCCCGCCTGGGATCCGCGGGCGACTGGCCTGCTGCACGGCAGTGTCAATATGTGGGGCTCTCCGCGCGTCTGTGCTGTTCTTGCTCGATGCTGTAGGACAGGGCCGTGTTCTGAAAGCCTTGAGAAGGGCACAGATGAGCTCAAACTTACTTCCTCTGCAGCTCCTCCAGATAATTCAATTACATCAGGTAGCGACAGGACTAGGGGCAATGGAGCAAAGCTGGAGATGGGTACATTTAGAGTGGATGTGAGGAGGAAGTTCTTCACTGTGAGAGTGGTGAGAGCCTGGAATGGGTTGCCCAGGGAGGTGGTTGAGGCCCCATCATTGGAGGTGTTTAAGGCTGGGCTGGATGAGGCTCTGACCAACCTGATCTAGGGTGGGGTGTCCCTGCACATGGCAGGGGAGTTGGAAGTGGATGATCCTGTGGTCCCTTCTAACCCTGAGTGACTCTATGACTTGGTCTGGGTGATCCTGCTGTGGCAGGGGGATTGGACTAGATGGTCTTTCGAGGTCCCTTCCAATCCCTAATGACTCTGTGAAGCCTAAATGGAGAGGTAATCCCTGGGAGATGAGCCTCCTCAGGCGCTTGCCAGTTTAGCAAGCCGGGTAATCTGCGCTGTCATCACGATGTGCGGATTAGCTGCAGTGAGGCTAGTTGGCTTTGACATTTCATTAGGGAACTCGCGTCTGGTTTCTCATCCCCGCCCTTCGTGCCGTGAAGTGGGGACGACGTAGCTCTGCTGTCCTTCCACCGCCCAGTGTTGGTGTGAGCCGCCGCCGGGGCTGCAAGCAGCTCTTACCCGCGGAGGTTTTTTAAGTTGTGGCTTGTTAATGGAGAGGTGACCGGGTCAAAGGCTAATTTTGGAAAGGACCTGCTTTACGCCGCGCGAACTGCTAAGTTCTTGGCAGGGTGACATGGGTCACCGAACTGTTACCTCCCGAGGAAGGGAGGAAGGCAAATGCTGTTCATCCTATAATCTGCAAGTGTTTTAAACAGCAGCCTGGACTATCAGTGGAGTGATCCCAGACTCACAGATTTGTACTGCGTTCATTGGATCTTCCCCAACATCCAGATGAGGATTGGGATCAGGGTGGCAAAGGCCAGCAGCCATTGCCCGTCCCTTCTTGCTCATGTAAATCTCACAGATTCATTAGGGATTGGAAGGGACCTCAAAAGATCATCCAGTCCAATCCCCCTGCCACAGCAGGATCACCCAGACCAAGTCACACAGGAACACACCCAGGCAGGTCTTAAATGTCTCCAGAGAAGGAGACTCTACCACCTCCCTGGGCAGCCTGTTCCAGAGCTCTGTCACCCTCATTGTGAAGAAGTTCCTTCTGATATTTATATGGAACCTCTAATGTTCCAGCTCACACCCGTTGCCCCTCATCTTCTTGTCAAGGTCTTGTAGGACGTGTGTTTAGAAATCAAAATGTTAAATTTAGAGGCAAGGACTGCGCTGACATACAAGTGACAGCGTTGTAAATTGTCTTGGGGGTGCAAGAGACCAACGAAGGACACGGTGTCCTCAAGTCACTCCTTCCCAGAGACGTCTGTGCTGATAAGAGCCAGTTGTTGTTCTTGGTGACGATGATGGAGAGGGACAAAGCAAAGGATCACCCTGTGGGCTCCTGTGGTGGCGTGTGGAAATGGGATGTGGGCTGGTTCATTTATCACGGCTAGACAGACCCTCGCTCTTTCACCTGCCCCAGAGCATGGGTGCACAGAATCACAGAACATTAGGGTTTGGAAGGGACCTCAAAAGATCATCCAGTCCAATCCCCCTGCCACAGCAGGATCACCTAGACCAAGTCACACAGTCAGTCAGGGTTAGAAGGGACCGCAGGATCATACTTCTGCCTCTCTGCTACGCCGATGCCATCTGACATCCTTCACTCCCCTGCCAGCCTCCTGCCCCGTGGGTGCCACAGGTTTGGTACCCAGAATCTGCCTTCACAGCACACTGCCTGGTGCTTTCGCTGCACAACCACGAGTGAAAAGAGAGGTTTAGTTAAAGAAACTACTTTCTGTGCTCTGCTCTTGACAGAAAAATGTCTGTAGAGTTAACTCGAGGGCTGCTCTGCATCAGTAGCCATCGGCGATGCCACTATCCACCGAAAGTGCAGTTACACCCTCCTAGCTCTGCAATAACAAAAAGATTGAACTGATCATCTGCTGCTTGCACTGTGGTTCTAACCGGAGTGTTCTGTGTGCTCAGGTGGCCTGGAGGACCAGTGGCATCCCGGCTTGTATCAGGAGTGGTGTGGCCAGCGGGACTAGGGATGTAATTCCTCCCCTGTACTGGGCACTAGTGAGGACCCAGCTCAAGTACTGGGGGCAGTTGTGAACCCCTCACTTCCAGAAAGAGATCTGTGGAGGGGCTGGAGCTGGTGCAGAGGAATAACGAGGCTGGTGAAGGGACTGGAGAGGCTGAGGGTGTTTAGCCTGGAGAAGAGGAGACTCAGCAGGGACCTTCTCCCTCTCTCCAACTCTGTGAAGGGAGGTTGTAGTCGGGTGGGGGTCTGGCTCTTCTGTCAGGCAACTAGCACCAGGACGAGATGGCAGGGCCTGAAGCTGCCAGGGTTGGGTTGGATGTTAGGAAGCCCTTCCTCATGGAAAGGTTGATCAGACCCTGGACTGGACTGTCCAGGGCAGTGGTGGAGTCCCCATCCCTGGAGGTGTGTAAGGACAGCCTGGCTGTGGCCCTTAGTGCCCTGGTCTGGCTGATGTGGTGATGTTAGGTCCTGGGCTGGGCTGGATGAGCTCAGAGGGCTTTTCCACAGTGGTTCTGTGAATTTATTTTAGTGAGAGGAGAGGGCTCTATGTGAAGGTCTGGGCACCCTGCAGCTGCACAGGTCTTGGTTTGGGACAGAGCAGGAATCCAAAGGGAGCAGGTACATTAAGAGTGGGTGCGCGTGGACGTGCACACGTCTGCTGCTCCAGCAGAAGGTAAATATCAATTTTGATTATCTGAATATTGATGCAGCAATTTAGAAATAGCTTTCCAAGAGGAGGTGTCTGCACTCCTGTATTTGCCAGCATAATGAAATCAGACAGCCTTTCAGTCCATAAATCACGCTGCAGTGTTTGCCATAACAGTTCCTGTGGCTGCACTAAAGCGAGCGGCACTATCCAGAGAATTTATTAAATCAACGTAATAACACTGAAAAATCTATATTGACTCTTCCTTGGCTCTTTCAGGTTCTTTTACATTTTGGCCTGAGAATTTATTTGGTTGGCTTTTCATACCCTGTTTTATTTACTTTAGCTACTTTATTTCTCAGCTCGAGGGCCATTTGTTAAATCACAGTAACGTTCCGCTGCAAAGCTCGGGATGCCCTCCGTGGGTTTTACAGGTCGCAGCGTGACCCACGTTTTCTGATCGCCGTCGCTGCTGTGCTGGGTTGCACCAAGTGGGGCTAAAGCTGCCACGGAACGTGTGGCTTCAAGAAACTGCTTATGGGCTTAGGAGGTGACGACACGGGTTTCGAGCTGGGTTTCAGTCACCTCAAGACGTGGTGATTCCTATTGCTTGGGGATGTCTTTTCCTTCTGAAAGACAAAGTGTGAGGAGCTCTGTGTGTGGGAGTTACTGCAGGCAGATGTGTTTTTCTTTGAGAGCCTTAAACATTATTTTAAATACATTTTCATAAGATCATTTAGGTTGGAAATGACCTTTAAGATCATTGAGTTCAACCATTATCTACTCTGCCAAGCCCACCACTGAACCATTATCACAGAATCACTGAGGCCAAAAAAGACTCCTAAGGTTATCGGACTAGATGATCTTTCGAGGTCCCTTCCGATCCCTAATGTTCTGTGATTCTGTGATTATCAAGCCCAGCCTGCGACCATCAGCCAGACCAGGGCACTGAGGGCCACAGCCAGGCTGTCCTTAAACACCTCCAGGGATGGGGACTCCACCACTGCCTTGGCCAGTCCATTCCAGGCTCTGATCACCCTTTCCATGAGGAAGGGCTTCCTAACATCCAACCTAACCCTCCCCTGGTGCAGCTTCAGGTCCTACCCTCTTGTCCTGTTGCTAGTTGCCTGGGAGAAGAGCCCAACACCCACCTAGCTACAATCTCCTTTCACAGAGTTGTAGAGAGGGAAAAGGTCCCCATTGAGTGTTCTCTTCTCCAGGCTAAACACCCCCAGCTCCCTCAGCCTCTCCTCATCAGACTCTCCTTCCAGTCCTGATCACCCCACACATACTCAGCTCCTGTAGTTTTAGCTGGGAACCATTTGCTGGTCACAGTGTGGTGATACCCTGAGACTGTGTTTCTGGCCAGCGTCAGACCCTCACACCCTGACCATGGGGAGCCCATGGGGGTCTGTAACAGAGGGCATGGGACACTCCTTTGCATGGCCTGGCTTTCTGCAGTGTGATCAAGACAACCCAGTTCTTCTCCAGCCTTCAAAGTTGTGGAAGTAGATCACTTCCTCACTTGAGGTCAAAGGAATTTTTCATCTGTCCCTGGCTACTGTTTTAGAAAGGCAGTAGACATCCCTCAGTGAGTCATTTTAGCAAGCAAAGGGCACTGCACAGCTGCTGTCTACGTGTCCCCATTTTCTGTATCTTCCCTAACAACTCCAATCTTCCACCCCCTCGACTTTAAATATCCTCTTGTAGCTTTGTCTTAGCCTTGTGCTAGCAGCTCTAGTTGTTTTCCCTTCCTACTCCTCTTCATCTTCCCTAAAGCAGTTGTTCTTTTATTTTCCAACTCCTTTTTCTTTTCCTAAATGGACAGAACTCTGTGTTGTACCCTGCTGTATCTGCACTTTTCACAGCGGCACCGTGTGTCCCCCCAGAACTGGAGGCCCCGATCTTCTCTGCTGGTGCCAGGTCTCTGTGTGCTACCACTTCCTTCCACTGTAGCTACTCCTGGGAATAAATCATGAAGCGCATCAGTGTAGTGGCCTTTGTGATCGTTCAAGGTCCCTTCCAGTCCCTAATGAGTCTATGATTCTTGGGAGGAGGTGCAAAGGGTTGAGATGGATGGTGTTGTTCTGCTAGAAGGCATTTGGTGACTGCTGTCCATTGTCCTTTGATCTGGAGACAACCCAGAGGTCCTTCCAGCTCTGCAGTACAGATCTCCAGAGCTCCACAGTCTACCTTCCTTCCCTCTCTTCTTACTCCTTGCTTACGTACTCCTTACTCCTTCAGTTTCTTCGCGGTGTTCTCCTGGTCTCCACAGGACTGGTGTCCAACCTGCTCGTGGAAGTGCCATCTGCATTCGTGGCGTTGATCCAGCACACCTCTCTGAAGCTGTTCCACTAAAATCCTGCAGGCAGAAGGCTTCACAACCCCTGGGATGTCATTTTAGGGCTCAGTGTGGTTTTTGTAAGGGCCAGTGGCAGACTTCCAGGAGAAGGTGGCTCAGTCGCGTCCTATAGCCGTGTTCTTACGGAAAGGGGTTCCTGTGATGTCTGAAGAGCATCGTGGCAACCTGATCTTCTAAACGTGCCGAGCAGCGCTTGTGTTGAGACACTTGTGCTCGCTCATCAGCGTGCTGATCATCCCTGCCTTAAAAACAGCTTCCTTCTCCTTTATTTCTCCTCAAAATTTGCTCCCTGATGGAAGCCATGCCTGGCTCATGCTCAAAACAGATCGTCTGCGCTGCGCGCGTGGAGGAAGGTAAAGGAAGTGATAAATCTCTAGCACCAGTGTCGTAAAATAAATCCTAACTACGGGGCCAGATACTGAGCGTTTGTCTCCGTCGGGGTCTCGATCTGTAGCTGGCCCTGCTGACTGTCAGATGACTTCAGCTGCAGCAGCAGTGGGAAAGCCAGAAGCTGCCCTCTTGCAGTCTGATGGCAGCCCTGAGGACCGGAGCTGCAGACCGGCGTGTGTGGTGAACAGCTGGCAGCAGCGAGTAGATGGAGGGGACTGGGAAGAAAACCCAACCCAGAAACCCCAGGAAGCATCTGTGCTTGAAAAAATCCAAGTAAAAACTTGGGAGCTTCAAAAACTTCTGTCTTTCCTTTTCTTGCCCCAAGCAGCCTGACGAGGAGGCTGGCACCCTTCCTCCCCATTTCTGATGCAGGAAGTACTGTGCAGCCAGTTGTTTCCTTCCTTCAGCATCCGATCGATTACAGGATCAACCTGCCCGCTGTGCACTCGTCCTTTTCCTCCCTGGTTGCTGCTGTTTGGATCTGGGGAACAGTTAGCTGTCGATCACGGTGATGTGGCCACTGTGACCTGATGTTTCCAGGTCCCCTGCTGATCGATGGATGGCCAGTTGTTGAGCTGTCTGTAGTAGAGACCCTAGGGCACGTCAGGGTGGATGCTCCACCACCGAGCCAGGGCTCTGCTGGCTGCAGTTTGGCAGCAGCAGTGACTGCTAGTTCTCCACCTTCCCTCTTCTGTTGACTAGGAGGAAGGGGAAGGAGAAGGAAGGCTTTCGTTCTTGGGGGGTGAACTGCTCCAGTGGTGGCAGCAGGATGTGGAGTGAGGACTTTCTGCTTGCAGTCCTCTCTGCTCCGCTGCAGATGGGCAACAGGTATTCGTAGAATCATAGAATCATTTTGGGATTGGAAGGGACCTCGAAAGATCATCCAGTCCAATCCCCCTGCCACAGCAGGATCACCTAGACCAAGTCATACAGTCAGTCTGGGTTAGCAGGGACCACAGGAAACCTATTCCAGGAACCTCTGAAGTGTGATCATCTTCTGAGTCACTTCCGTGTCACCCGATGGTGATGCTGATGCTGAGAGATGTTCTTCTCACGTCACATCACGTCAGACTTGCACCTTGCCGTGGCCATTCATCCTCCCTGCATCATTCATCCTCCCTGTATCATCCTCATCTGTATCATTTCACAGAATCACAGAAGATTAGGGAATGGAAGGGACCTCGAAAGATCTTCTAGTCCAAACCCCCTGCCAGAGCAGGACCACCTAGAACAAGTGGCACAGGACCTTTCCTGAACAGTCCTCCCTTCTCCTGGCATTTTCCAGTACAGTTAGGGCTGAACACCCAGAGGCTACATTAGGTGCTTCTCTTGGCCACTGAGTGTTCACACAGAGTATTAGGGCTTGGAAGGGACCTCTCCCTGCTTCCTTCTGTCTACAGATTGCTGGTGTCTTAGTGGAAGGATTTGGGAGCCAAACAGGCTGCCTTCTCCTTGGGTGTCTTCCATGACGGTGTCTCAAGGCAAGCTGGGACACACACCAGTAGCATCACACAGACCACTGAGGTCTGGAATCACATTCTTCCATCATTCCCAAGGTCACACGGTACCATTAAAGAAAATCCTGGTGTTGTCCCCTCTTTTCTATACGTGAAGTTGGCAGTTACATGTGATGGGCCAAAAGCACCCAACCCCAAGCCCTTCATGAATGATTGCCCAGAAGTCTTATTTTGTTCTCTAAAATGCTGGGATATTTTTTTTTTTACCCTCCAAACAATGTAATTCTGCTGGTTTTAATTAAAGACCTTTTCCTCTGCAGTAGACTGCCTTCACTAAATCTTCTTACGCTGTAAGAAGCAGTGACCCAGATAAACACGTTTGAAAATGCAGCTACAATATGTTTTCTCTGAAAGAGCTCTGTGCGTGAGCAGGGGCGACCCAGCACCACTGAAAGTCCATTCCACAATCAGTTTCATTTTCTTTATTATATCACAGAATTGTTGGGGCTGGAAAAGCCCTCTGAGCTCATCCAGCCCAGCCCAGGACCTGACATCACCCCTGACATCTCATGCATCACAGCGTGATGGAGAGAAGGGGTCATTGCTCTGCCCCTCAAATTGTGAGGTGCTTGGTTTAGAGTCATCTTCAAGACTCAAGAGAGTGTGGAAAAAGATGTGGAATTCCAGTGAAAAACGCTTTTACATTTTAAACAAAACCTCCCCAGCTGCTCGTGGATCTGCAGGGTTGAAAATTAGGGGCTATTTTTGCTGCAGAGCTTTTCCCAGTCTTCAGCAGGAGGCTGGAAGTGAAGGATAATCTTGAAGCCTGCCTTGGGTGTACTTTGTGCTGAGGAGCAGTGCTGTCGTGGAGCTGATGAAGTGGTGGGCTTGGTTCATCAAAGTGATGGGGTGGAGGAGAGGGAGAGTCAGTCTAATAAATCTGAAGCTATGGACATAAAACTTGATCTTGAAGTGGCAGCTGAAGAGCCTTTGGTTCCTGGTGCCAGCAAGGAAGGAGGAGGTGTTAAGTTAACAGGATTATGCACTGGGAGAGGGAAGACTCCTCTGCCCTTCTGCTTTCCAGGCAGCACCCTGATACTCTTGCACCTTCATGTCCCACGAGAGGAGCTGATCAATCATAGAATGATAGAATCATTAGAGATTGGAAGGGACCTTGAAAGACCATCCAGTCCAATCCCCCTGCCACAGCAGGATCACCTAGACCAAGTCACGGAGGAACACATCCAGGCAGGTTTTAAACATCTCCAGAGAAAGAGACCCAGCCCAAGTAAACTGTTGGTTGCCTGCAGGTCCGTCAGTGGATTGGTCAAACCCTCCCTTCGTGTCTGACGCGTTAGATGGGAGCTCTTGGTTGAAATACAAGTCGGGCTCTCTGACCCATGACGCTGGTGGCAACCCAGGTAGGATGCATGGGGATAAGGACTCCATGATGTGACACCACTGCTACGGCCACCACAGAGACAGTTTGGAGAAGAGGAGATGAGGGGTGACCTCATTCATGTCCATAAATATGTGAAGGGTGGGTGTCAGGAGGATGGAGCCAAGCTCTGCTCAGTGTCATCTGGTGATAGGACATGGGGAAGTGGGTGTGAACTGGAACAGAGGAGGTTCCATATATATATCAGAAGGAGCTTCTTCACAGTGAGGGTGATGGAGCCCTGGAAGGGGCTGCCCAGGAGGTTGTGGAGTCTCCTCCTTTGGAGATGTTTAAAACCTGCCTGGATGTGTTCCTGTGCAACTTGGTCTAGGTGATCCTGCTGTGGCAGGGGGATTGGACTAGATGATCTTTCAAGGTCCCTTCCAATCCCTAATGTTCTGTGACTCTGTGACATTTACATGAGCAAGAAGGGACAGGCAGTGGCTGCTGGCTTTTGCCACCCCGATCCCAGTTCTCATCTGGATGCAAGATCAAATGAGTGCAGTAGAAATCTGTGACTCTGGGATCAGTGGCGAGGGTCAGGACAGAACAGCAAGCCGAGTGTCTCTGAGCTGAGAACGAACCTCCACTGGGCAACTAATGAGGCTTTGAAGTTGTTTCACTGACATCAAACTTGGAAGCCCTTTGTGAGACATGAGACTCTTTAAAGACTGTTTCATGAAGCACTCGACCGGGGACGGAGCAAATACTTCACCAGGCTGACTCCGAGTGCTGTTTGTTTGAGCTTTGGAGGGAAGCGGGGCTGGCAGTGGGGTTGAACTGGGATCCTTTCCCTCTTATCAACTGCTGGGGAGACAGAGCACCCGGGTTTTCCAATCTGCTGTAGAGCAGATTGTTTATTTTGTTTAGCTCCATGTTCTCCAAACAGCTCCTTTTCCTTCGCGGATCCAGTGTTTTGATTGAAAATGATGCTAAATCATCAGCGAAATGATGTTTCATGACAAGGAAAGTGTTCAAAGTATTCTTTCCCATAGGAAAATCGGGCACTTTAATTTTGGGGGGGGCTAGGAAGCCTTTTAGTGCCCGTGTGAGCCGGCCTTCTTCCAGTGAGCTTGCTCCCAAGCTTGTGAAACCTGCAGATGTTGAGTTGGAGCAGATCTCAGGAGCTCTGACTCAAGAGACCAAGAGTAAGGCCAGTTTCTCCGTGATGTTGTTCTAATTTAGACTTTCATAGGCTCTCAACCTACTGCCAGTTTGCCTTGATCTAGGTGATCCTGCCGTGGCAGGGGGATTGCACTGGATGATCTTTTGAGGTCCCTTAATGTTCTGTGATTCTGAGGTTCCCACACTTGTTCACCGTGAAGGTGACTGAGAACCGGAGCAGACTGCCCAGAGAGATTGTGGAATCATAGAACTGCTTAGGTTGAAAAAGACCTTTAAGGTCATCGTGCCTTCATCTTTGGTGAGATTCAAAAGCTGCTTGGCCATGGTCCAGGGTAATTGTTGGGTTGAGGGCTGGACTTGATGGTCCCGGCGGTCCTTCAATGATTCTAATAGGCCGTAGGTGGCTCCCTTGATCTGGGGGTTAGACAAGATGACCTCCAGAGGTTCCTTTCAGCCTAAGCCTGTCTGTGATTCAGTGGTTCTGAGCTACCAGAGATGCACAATGGGGTTGAAAGGCAGAGAGTGGAGTGTGGCAGGACCTTCCCAGGAGCCAGCAGCCCTCCAGTTTGGCTTTTGGAAAGCTGCTGTTGAGAAGATGCACCCCAGAACCACACAGGCAGCACTTTCCCTACCACAGGTGCTGAGGGCAGGGCTGATGGGCCGGTCCCACCACGATGCTGCAGCCCCCCAACATCCCCATCCCAGGGCAGTGTCTCATGCGTTGGAAGGAGACCCCTGCGTGCCGCTGCTGGGAGAATCAAGGGAAAGCCAAACAGTTTGAACGGAGAAGAGCCAGCTAGCTCGAAGGGACGTCATGGAACGAGGCGGCACGTGGCTCAGCAGTGATTATGGCTGGCAAATTTATATTTGTCCTTCACACGTCAGGTTTAATACATCACCAGCTCGGCCTCGGAGCCCGCGTCCAGCTCACTGCAGGCTCTGCGGGCTGCTGCTGTTCCGACGGTGCCGTAGTGCGCCAGGGGAAAACGAAACAAACCACCCTCCAGAAGGCTTTTGGGCTGGATGATCTTTCGAGGTCCCTTCCAATCCCTAATGATTCTATGATTCTTTTATTTTCAGAAACTTGCTGCAAGGTTCCTCCAAGAGTGACAGCTTAGAGAGCCCAGCAGCTGAGATGTGCTGCGGATGTAAGAGACTCAGGCGGTCAGGAGCAGCAAGAGTGATGTCAAAATAGTTTAGTTGCCATCCCTGGACACGTTTCAAAGTTGTGTGTGGGATCACTGAGTTACTGAGGCTGGAAAAGACCTCTGAGACCATCCAGCCCATAACCAAACATCACTACATCAGCCAGACCAGGGCACTAAGGGCCACAGGCAGGCTGTCCTTAAACACCTCCAGGGATGGGGACTCCACCACTGCTCTGGGCAGTCCAGTCCAGGCTCTGATCACCCTTCCTATGAGCAGTAGTCCTTGTGAAAGTGGGAGAACGTCCACCAAGTGTAACACACAGTGAGTGGACTGCTTTGTGAATGGAGCAGAGGACAAGGCACTTCATGGCACGGCAGCGTGCGACGTCTCCCTTACGCTTGGGGTGTGCCACTGGTTAATAGAATCGTAGAGTCATTCAGGTTGTAATAGACCCTTGGGATCATCAAGTCAAATCATCAGCCCCACTCTACAAGTTCAACCCTAAACCAGATCCCCCAACACTGCATCTAAGTGACTTTTAAACACATCCAGGGATGAGGACTCAGACACCACCCTGGGCAGCCCATTTCAGTGCCTGACCATGCTCTCCATGAAGAATTTCTTCCTGATGTCCAGTCTAAGCCTCCCCTGTTGGAGCTTGAAGCCCTTCCCTCTGGTTCTGTTGCTAATTACCTGTGAGAAGAGACCAGCACCAACATCTCTACGACGTCCTTTCAGATGATTGCAAAGAGCAATGAGGTCTCCCTCAGCCTCCTCTTCCTCAAACTAAACAGCCCCAACTCTCTCATCTCTCCTCAGAAGATTTATTCTCCAGGCCCCTCACCAGCTTCGCTGCCCTCCTCTGCACTTGGTCCAGCCCCTCAACGTCTCCCTTGGACTGAGATGCCCAAAACTGGACCCAGTACTCAAGGTGCAGCCTCACCAGTGCTGAGTACAGGGGGACAATCACTTCCCTTCTCCTGGCTGGACACACAGTTTCTCATCCAGGCCAGGATGCCATTGGCCTTCTTGGCCATCTGGACACACTGTTGGCTCATGTTCATCCTCCAGTCAATCAGAACCCCCAGGTCCCTTTCTGCCAGGCTGCTCTCCAGCCCCACTGCCCCCAGCCTGTAGCGCTGCAGGGGAAGACAGGATCTTTCTGTGAGGCTTTCAGATCGGGTATAAGAATTCACTACAGGTTGAAATTCATCAGGCAAATGCTCTGTTCCTTCCGCAGCGTTTCTCATCTGTCTTGTCTACGTTGCCCTTGGGATTAAATACTCTGGTTTCAGGCCCGTGACAGCACGTGTTATGTTTTTCCTTTCCAATTGGTCTGATTTGTTTTTAAGCGAGAAGAAAGTGAGTTTCCCCCTCCCTGGAATAGATGGCTGACTACAGGCTGTTGACACCGGCAGTATAGTGGCCAAATATATGGGTGTGATGTGGCTCTTTGCAGGTGATTAGCCTGTGCAGCAGGCACAGCAGACCACCGCGGTGCTTCTCAGCTGAAGTGTCTAGAAGCCTGAAGCACAAATCAGCCAGCCCAGGGCTGCGTCTGAGAACCGCGGTGCCGCACGCTGCAGCAGCAGGTAGCTGTTGTCAGCTGTGTCACATCCACAGCATCCCCTTTCCTTTCCCTCGCATTCCCCCCGGGGCGTATGAGGAGAGGCTGAGGGAGCTGGGTCTCTTGAGCTTGGAGAAAAGGAGACTGAGGGGTGACCTCATTAATGTTGATAAATATATGAAGGGTGGGTATCAGGAGGATGGAGCCAGGCTCTGCTCAGTGGCACACCTCCAGAGAAGGAGACTCCACAACCCCCCTGGGCAGCCCCTTCCAGTGCTCTGTCACCCTCACTGGGAAGAAGCTCCTTCTCAGATTGATGTGGAACCTCCTGTGCACCAGCTGACACCCATTGCCCCTTGTCCTGTCATTGTTGTTGACTGCAGTACAGATGAGTGAGCGGTGTGTGTCTCGTGTCAGGGGTGTCCCGCAGCTCCCCCAGACCTTGAGAAGAGTCTGTTGCACGGTCATCAGTGGGAGATTAAAACAAATACTCCGGAGCTGTGGCCAGCCCTGGCTAGCTCACATCCCACTTCCTGTGCAGCTCCACACATCATGAACGTCACTCTTATCAGCACTGCTGGCTTGAGCACTGCAACTCATGGAAGGCCAAGGGCATCCTGGCTTGTATCAGCAACAGTGTGGCCAGCAGGACTAGGTGAGGCGCCCGCTCAAGTACTGAGGGCAGTCCTGGACCCCTCACTTGAAGAGGTTGAGGGGCTGGAGCGGGTCCAGAGGAGCAATGAGGCTGGGGAAGGGACTGGAAGGAAAGGCTGATGGGGAGAGGCTGAGGGGGCTGGGGGTGATTAGCCTGGAGAAGAGGGGACTCAGGAAGGACCTTCTCCCTCTCTACAATTCCCTGAAGGGACGTTATAGTCAAGTGGGGGTCAGGCTCTTCTCCGAGGCAACCAGCACCATGATGAGAGGGCAGGGCCTGAAGTAGCACCAGGGGAGGGTTAGGTTGGATGTTAGGAAGCCCTTCTGCATGGAAAGGGTGATCAGACACCGGAATGGACTGCTCAGAGCAGTGGTGGAGTCCCCATCTCTGGAGGTTCTTTAAGAACAGCCTGGCTGTGGCCCTTACTGCCCTGGCCTGGCTGATGTGGTGATGTGAGGTCATGGGCTGGGCTGGATGATGTTAAAGGGCTTTTACAGCCTCAGTAATTTGAGTAATAACAACTGACATCTCTCATACTGTCCATCCCCCTTGTACTCTGGGACCCTGCTAGAGGAAAGGCAGGAGCACGAGCTCAACCCGAGATGTTTATAAATTCCAGAGACACACAGTATCCAGTGTGGAAAACTGTTTGACTTTGCTTTAAAAACAAAACGCAACCGAGCCCAGTGACATTTCTTCAGGGTTTCTGATGGTGGTAGAAGAGATCAGTCTGTTCTATCAAGAGAGACATTTGATAGACAATCTGCCTCTACACAGAATCACAGAACATTGGGGATTGGAAGGGACCTCCAAAGATCATCCAGTCCAATCCCCCTGCAACAGCAGGATCTCCTAGACCCAGTCACACAGGAACACATCCAGGTGAATTTTAAACATCTTGAGAAGGAGACTCCACTACACCCCTGGGCAGCCTGTTCCAGTGCTCCATCAGCCTCACTGGGAAGAAGTTCCTTCTCTTATTTATATGGAACCTGCTATGTTCCAGCTGACACCCACTGCCCATCATGCTATCCCCAGATGACACTGAGAAGAGCCTGGCTCCATCCTCCTGACACCCACCCCTGCTTTTTAAGGCAGCAAAGGGGGGGTCTTTATTATGTTTTACAGTTCCATCATCAGCAGTGACTGCTCTCCCTCTCTCCCTCTCTCCCTCTCTTCATAGGTCCATAGAGCACGATAAGCCCGTAAGTCTCTTACTCAGCATCATTTTCATCTCAGTTTTTCTGTTTCCCCATGCTAAATGGGTTTGCTAGGGGAACGGGGGGTCATTTCCTGTCCCCAGCCAGATCATTAATCCTCTGTGAAAACGCTCCGATCTCACGCTTCCCAAACAAGCAGGAGCACTGGGGAAGAGCCTGTGCAGAGCAGTCGGCTGTGCCGCAGCAGCTGGAGGAGCAGAGATGCTGCCGAGCGCTGCAGAGACCACGGGGGTTTAAAACGGTCACTTGAAGAGCGGGGAGGGGGAGATTATATAAGAGCAACAGAAAATGGCTTTTTAATTCCTTCGCAGAAACAACAACATCTGGAGCGGGTTTTTTCCAGCTTGAATCCGCCGAGTGGTCTCCCTCATTGTCTTTATTTTTAGAAACAACTGCTCTCCTTTTATTTTAATTCCCTTTCCCCCTCCTCAAAGCCAAGCAGCCACCATTTTCTATTGAGGCAAATACTTGTCACCCTCTGGACGAGGGGTTGGTGCTTGGCTCTCATGTTTCTAGGTGACCCTGCGGTGGCAGGGGGATTGGACTAGATGATCTTCCAAGGTCCCTTCCAGTCCCTAATGATTCTGTGATTCTGTTCTGTGATTCTATTCTATGATTCTATCCTATGAGTCAGCACTTGGGCACCACTGCCTGCCCTGAGGGTGGGAAAGGAAGCAGCCAGCACCTCAGCCTTGGGCTTGCGAGTGCTGTCTGCGGGCTCTCTCAAGACAGGAGAAAAAGCCGGGTGCCTCCCCTTAAGCCAGCAGCAGGAGGGGCAAAGAAATGACTCATCTCGAGTTTGTTTTGAAAATCCTTTTCAAGACCGCAGATGCGGCTGATAAATTCTCAGCGTTCGGCCCAAGCAGCCTCCGCGGCCGACTCCGGGCCCTTCGGTCGCCCGGCGCTCGCTCGGCCATCTCGCTGCCCAATCCGAGGGTTTACAAGCCTCTGGAGAGACTTGCAGGATCTCCAGCTTCCCTGCCTGGGCCATTCGCTTGCCTTTGCTTGTGGGGTTCGGGGTGGTTTCACTGCCTTGTCCCTGTGCCCTTCGTGGGCCTGGGGAGGCCTCCCCTCGAGTCCTGGGGGCAGTTCTAGGCCCCTCACGTCAAGAAAGAGACTGAGGGGCTGCAGCGGGTCCAGAGGAGCAACGAGGCCGGGGAAGGGACTGGAGGGAAAGGCTGATGGGGAGAGGCTGAGGGAGCTGGGGGTGTTTAGCCTGGAGGAGACTCAGGGAGGATCTTCTCCCTCTCTCCAACTCCCTGAAGGGAGGTTGTAGTCAGGTGGAGGTCAGGCTCTTCTGCCAGGCAACAGGCAACAGGCCCAGAGTGCAGGGCCTGAAGGTGCCAGGGGAGGGTTAGGTTAGATGTTAGGAAGTTCTTCCTCAGGGAAAGGGAGATCAGAGCCTGGACTGGACTGCCCAGGGCAGTGGTGGAGTCCCCATTCCTGGAGGTGTTCAAGGGCAGCCTGGCTGTGGCCCGTAGTGCCCTGGTCTGGCTGCTGTGGTGACGTCAGGTCACAGGCTGGGCTGGGTGAGCTCAGGGGGCTTCTCCAGCCTCAGTCATTCTGTGATCCTGTTGTCAGTCCACACAAATCAAGCAGATAATCTCTGTAAGCACCAGAGCTGGAAGAGCTCTCAGACACAAGCACAAACCCGGGCTGGGCCTCCTCACCTACCCCAGGTTGGGGTCATGCTGCCCTCCCTGCTGCCCCAGCCCCAGCGGGCACCAGCAGGGCGGCGGCCACAGCGCTGGGTTTGCTGGCAGGGAGTGGGATTCAGCCTCTTGCTGCTGAAAAATGTAAATTTGGGGTGTGCTGGTGCTTTCCCATGGTAACGGAGTTGAAACCGGACAAGTTTCCATGGTGATCACTACTAGGGCAGGATGCGCCACGCACTTCGGGAGAGGCATGGGCGGTGCCAGGCCAGCCCCGAGCCTGCCAGCTCCACGGGTGGACATTGTGTCTCCTAAATAAAATGGCAACCACGGGGCCATCGACTCGCTGCCTTTTTAGTTTATTTTTTCAGGGGAGTGTTAATATTTTTTGGGAATAGGCTGCAGATTTCACTGTTACCATGAGTGGAGACCATCTCTGCCCTCCTGTAATTGCTGTTTGCTTGGTTAATAGAATCACTAGGGATTGGAAGGGACCTCAAAAGATCATCCAGTCCAATCCCTCCCTGCCAGTGCAGGATCACCTAGACCAAGTCACACAGGAACACGTCCAGGAGGGTTTTAAACCTCTCCAGAGAAGAAGACTCCACAACCCCCCTGGGCAGCCTGTTCCAGTGCTCTGTCACCCTCACTGGGAAGAGGTTCCTTCTGATATTTATATGGAACCTCCCGTGTTCCAGCTCACACCCACTGCCCCTTGTCCTATCACTAGATGACATTGAGAAGAGCCTGGCTCCATCCTCCTGACACCCAACCTTCACATATTTATGAATGAGGTCACCCCTCATCTCTGTTTCTCTAAGCTCAAGAGACCCAGCTCCCTCAGCCTTTCCTCATAAGGGAGGTGCTCCACTTCCTTGATCATCCAGGATCACCTAGACCAAGTCACACAGGAACAAGTCCAGATGGGTTTTAAATGTCTCCAGAGAAGGAGACTCCACACCCACCCCGGGCAGCCCCTTCCAGTGCTGCTGTCTTTGCAGCTTCATGGCTGGGTGAGTGCTGGAGCTTGGTTTGGTTGCACATGGCCACTGCCTGTCTGTGCGCTTCTCTCAGTCACTGAACCCCAGGAAGAGGGGAAAAAAGAGACGAATATTGTAGGGGAACAGAGGGAACCTCTACTCACAGCCAAACATTTCCTGGCGACGGCGTTTGTTGTGGAGGCTTTTGTTGAGTCAAACCACCACGCTATCGCCCAGCTCCGCCGGCCGCTGCCTTTACGTGACGCTTTGTTTAGGAACGTGGAAGGGACGGCCCGAATCTTTGTCTGATGCTGAGTCCCAGGGTGAGGGTTTTATTGGCTGCCGGCAGTGCCCGGAGGCCTTTAAAATTATCTGTGTTTACAGCAAAATGCGAGTTCCTCAAAACTCTTCGTGCGACACTCAGGGGTGTGTGTACATCCAGCATCTCTGTGTATACAGGGCACCGCTTGACGGAGCCGTGCGTCTGATGCGTGGAGATGTTTAATGGCTCTTTGCTGGCGATTGGGGTCTTTAAAGTCAACTGAAATATTATTTCAAGGAGGAGATTTATGCGGTGCCTAAAATGCCTTTCTGCCTTGCAGGCCAAGTTATGTCGGTGTCGATGCTCCTGGCAGCCCGGAGCCGCCGCAGGTCCTGCTGACGGCGATGTAGAGGTGGCGCTGGCTGAGCCCGAGAAGCCCCGCGACATGGAGGAGCTCTACAAGGATGCCCCAAACCTGCCTATGGATGTCACCAGCTCGCCCTCGGCGATGGCCAACAACAAGCTGGAGAACGGGGTGGCCCAGCTGATCACGGCGGAGGCCTGGAACATCAACTCAGCCGACCTGATGAAGAAGGCCCTGTCCCCGCTGGTGACGGTCCCCGCACCCTCCATCCTGACGCCGCCCACTGAGTCGCAGAGCGGGGTGGCCTTGAAGGTGGCAGCCACCGTGCTGCAGCCCATCTGCCTTGGGGACAACCCTGTCGTCCTGCCCATCCACTTGCAGGTTGCTGGCAGCGCTGCCCCGCAGATGCCAGCCACCAACACCACCACCCCCTATGTCATGACCACCCAGGGCCCCGTCCCGCTGCCCGTCCTCCTGGAGCAGCACGTCTTCCAGCACCTGAACTCACCCCTGGTGCTGCCCCCAGGGGCTGCCTGCCCTGCCAGCCCCCTGCACACTGGCCTTTTCCCCAGTGCCACCACCCCTGTGGGTCAGCCCCAGCTCCTGGACCCCAAACCCTCCGGCCAAGCACAGGAGTCCGTCCTGCCCCCCGTCTTTCAGACTCCCGGCTTTGCCGCTGTCCTTCAGGACCTGTTCCCCTCGCAGGGTGCCCTGGGTTCTACACCCTGCCAACCCCCACCTGACTACACCACCCTTCCACCCCAGGCCTTCGCTTCACCCCTGTCCCCCCTGGTGCCCCCTGCCACCCTCCTGGTGCCCTACCCAGTCATCGTGCCCCTGCCTGTCCCTGTCCCCATTCCCATCCCTGTCCCGATCCCCGTGCCCCAGGGGGCTGAGACCAAGGCAGCCCCTGACCCACCCAAGCCGCAGGTCTTCACCCCCCACTCCTGCAAGGGCACCCAGACCCCCCTGGAGAAGGAGGAGACGAAGCCCTTTGACCTCCTCCACCCGCGGGAGTTCCCCCAGCTGAGCCGCCACACCGTCATTAAGATGGGTGGTGAGAATGAGGCGCTGGACCTCTCCATGAAAGGGCCACCTGTACCCCGGGCTGCTGAGACCACCCCACCGCCACCACCTGAGGACGGGGCCCTGGACCTGTCCCTGGCCTCCTGCCGCAAGCCAGGGGGGCTTCCCCATGGGGAACTGGCTGCTGCCAGCCCCAACGCCACTGTCGAGGCCGGCGCTCACCCCGTGCCGGACAAGCTGCCCAGCCCGTCCACCGCCTTCACCCCCTGCAAGTCCCAGGAGATGCCGGGCAAGGTGGAGAGCAGGCCCGCGGGCGGCGGGGCGGCCGAGCTGCTGCGGCCACCGCAGAAGTGGCTGGTGGAGCAGGCGGGCAGGGCGGGCTGCGAGCCCAAGGCCGCCGGCAACAACATCGAGATCGTCAGCACGTCGCAGACAGCCAAAGTCATCGTGTCGGTCAAGGACGCTGTGCCCACCATCTTCTGCGGCAAGATCAAGGGCCTGTCGGGGGTGTCCACCAAAAACTTTTCCTTCAAAAGGGACCTGCCCCAGGACTCGGTGCTGCAATGCTACGACGTGAAGAGCCCCCCCGAGCCCCGGGACGGCGCCGAGGCCCTCAGGAAACCCGTTAAAAACAGGAGTGTAAAGCTAAAGAAAATGAACTCACCGGAGATACACATTCTTCCAATCAAGAAGCAACGGCTCGCTGCCTTTTTTCCAAGAAAGTAAATTATGGGTTTTTAGAATTTTAAGATTATTATGAGAAGAAGAAGAAGAAGAAGAAGAAGAAGAAGGAGAGGAAGAAAGAAGAAGAAACTAATAAAAAAGATGCACTTGGTTTTAAACTCATTGAAAACTTTATCTTTGTAAGTTATTTTTTGGGGGAAGGGGGAGAGGATTGGATGTAGAGTTCCCTATAAAGCCGGGTTGGGTTGGGGTTTGGTTGGGTTTGGTTGGTCTTTTTTTTTTTCCCTTTTGTTTTTTGTTCTCGAATTTTGACTTTTCACGGGAAACGGAATTAAAAAAAAAAGCAACCTATTTTTCAAGCAGATTGCACATTTTGCAGCTTTAATGGAGTTAACGGAAGAGTCCGAGGGGGTAAGAGCTATTTTCACTGCCATGAAGTGCTTTGATGATGTAATTCTTCATACCGGGCGGAATGGACGTTTCAAAATAAATGTTTGTATGTGCTAGTCGGCTGCTGCGCTTCTGGGTCATTTCTGAGTGGCTCCCACTGCAGCCACGGGCCACACAGGGTGGGCTCGTGTAGGTTCTCTTCCCGTGATCTCGAAGTGCAGGGTGCAAATGTGATGCAGAAGAGCTCGCTCTTGTTGTTTCGCTTGACAAGAGAGATCACAGAATCATCAGGGATTGGAAGGGACCTTGAAAGATCATCCAGTCCAATCCCCCTGCCAGAGCAGGATCCCCTCACTGGAGAAGCCATGGAATCAGAATCACTCCGGGTTGGAAGGAACCGTCATCCAGTTCCAACCCCCCCAGCACAGGCAGGGACACCCCACCCTAGACCAGACTTTGATACTCGAGCAGCATCAGATTCTGTCAAACTCTCTGCCTTTTCAGCACTGCGAAAGCTTCCTGCTTCCCCCGAAGGCGGCAGAGCTGACACGCTCAGAGGAGCGCGAAGCGTTGACGGATTCATTACTGTTTAGTCATCTCACTGCATTTTTTTAAACATTTCATTTTCCTTAATTGAAAAGACTCGGCCGCTTTGGTTTTCTCCTTCCAAGAAACTCTGCTGATGAAATGTCATCTGCTGGTTTGTTGCAGTGCAGAGGCTCAGGATTTCCACGTCCCCGGGGACAGCCGTCCCACTTGTCACTTGTCCCCCTTCTGAACAGCAAAATTCTTACGAAAATGCTGGGTTGTTCTTCCCCAGGGCTACGCTGGATCGCTCAAAAAGAAGGAGGGCGCAGCCTTCGCTGCCTTCATTTTGATTTTGCAGCTAACAGAAGCAAATTCAAGAGGACATTTTTTGAAAGCTTTGGCTTCTCACACTGGCAGCACCGTCCCTGTGATCAGCATCATCCCCTGCCAGCACCCTCAGCTGATGGAGGGAGGGTGTCCATCTCTCCTGTCTCCCATCTGACTATGTCTGGAAGATTGTGTCCGGTTCTGGGCCCCTCACTTCCAGAAGGACACAGAACTGCTGGAGAGAGTCCAGCACAGGGCCACAAAGGTGATGAAGGGAGTGGAGCATCTCCTTGATGAGAGAGGCTGAGGGAGCTGGGTCTCCTAAGCTTGATAAAAAGGAGACTGAGGGGTGACCTCTTTAATGTTGGTAAATAAGGAAAGGGTAAGTGTCAGGAGGATGGAGCCAGGCTCTGCTCAGTGGCATCTAAGACAAGGGACAATGGGTGTCAGCTGGAACAGAGGAGGTTCCACATCAATATGAGAAGGGATGTCTTCCCAGTGAGGGTGCCAGAGCATGGGAAAAGACTGCCCAGGGGGGTTGTGGAGTCTCCTTCTCTGGAGATGTTTAAAACCCACCTGGACGTGTTCCTGTGCGACTTGGTCTAGGTGATCCTGATGTGTCAGGGGGATTGGACTGGATGATCTTTTGAGGTCCCTTCCAATCCCTGATGTTCTGTGATTCTGTGATTCTCCTTTGCAGGCCTTTACTGGGAGCTGCTGGTTGCAGCCAGGTTAACTCCAGTGCCCAGGCTACCTCCCAGCCTGCTCTGCACACAGGGGTCTGGTTTAATTGGATTTAAACCACAAGCCCCAGAAACCCTGACAACAAATTAGGCTAAATCAACTTTATGCCTTCACAAACCCATAGCAGCTCTTTGGAAACACCCCGCGCTTACGGGCGACTAATTCACTTTAAAGCCAACTGGTAACAGCTGTAAAGGCAGAGCAGAGCAGCAGTCATGCAGATGCATCTTCCCCTTGGGGCCACTACAAGAGTCACTGCAACCCCTTCTCTCTGAAGCAGAGCAGAGGAAAACCAGAACAGGCTTCAACACTACCCCTCTGGGACCATCTCCAGAAGGAAAACTCTGACCTGGTGGTCACCATGGATGTCCTCCATAAAGAGGGACAGGCTGGAGCCACCACACTAGGAACAGATGGACAGAGCAGGCTGGGCTCTCCATGTTCCACCACGTGGTTTTTGTGTTACTTCAGCTGGCAGGGGATGTTGTGAACAGCATCTCTGCATGAAGGCTTAGGAAAGGTCACACTCCTTCACAGAACATTATGGGTTGGAAGGGACCTCGAAAGATCATCCAGTCCAGTCCCTCTGCTACAGCAGGATCCCCTAGACCAAGTCGCACAGGAACATGGCCAGGTGGGTTTTAAACCTCTAAAGAGAAGAAGACTTCACAACCCCCCTGGGCAGCCCCTTCCAGTGCTCTGTCACCCTCACTGGGATGAACTTCCTTCTCATATTGATGTGGAACCTCCTCTGTTGCAGCTTACACCCCTTGTACTATCACTAGATGCTGCTGAGCAGAGCCTGGCTCCATCCTCCTGACACCCACCCTTCACATATTTATCGACATTAATGAGGTCACCCCTCAGTCTCCTTTTTTCTAAGCTCAAGAAACCCAGCTCCATCATCCTTTCATCACCCTTGTGGCTCTGCACCAGACTCTCTCAACCAGTTCCCTGTCCTTTTTGGCCTGAAGGGCCCAGAACTGGACACAATCTTCCAGATGCTGTCTCACCAGGGCAGAGTAGAGTGGGAGGAGAACCTCTCTCCATCTACTAACCACCCTTCTTCTAATCCACCCCAGGATGCCGCTGGCCTTCTTGGTCACAAGGGCCCATTGCTGGCTCCTCGTCATCCTGCTGGCCACCCGGAACCCCAGCTCCCTCTCTCCTACACTGCTCTGCAACAGGGCAGTCCCCAGCCTATACTGGTACCTGGGGTTGTTCTTGCCCAGATGCCAGACTCTGCACTGCCCTTGTTATAGGTCATTCAGTGTGTCCCCACCCAGCTCTCCAGCCTGTCCAGGTCCCACTGAATGGCAGCCCAGCCTGCTGGGGTGTTGGCCACTCCTTCCAGCTTGGTGTCATCAGCACCTTGCTGACGACAGTGCTCTCTAATCTCTCATCCAAGTCATTAATGAATCGATTGAATGCTACTGGTCCCAGTACCAACCCTTGCGGGACTCCACTAGATACAGGCCTCCAAATAGACTCTGTCCCATTGACCACTGCTCTGCTCTCCCGGCTACCATTTCATGCCATCCAAGCCTCCAAGGCTGTGGCACGGGAAGAGACGGCACACAACAACGCTCCTCCTCCTGCTTATCTCTGCTGGGCTAATGACACTACGGAGGGACCAGTTGCCTCCCACCATCCCCTGAGTGTGAAGCACGAGACCCACAGCCCATCAGCAACGGGGGAGAAGCAGCCACAGAACAAGGCACTTAATGACACCAAGAGCGAGCACTTCCCCCTTCTCCTCGCCTCTGGCAGCAGTAATTTGATTTGGTGTGTTGGGCCATTAATTTTCTGCAGGGCTACGTTTTAACTGCTTCGGAAACTTGGGGACGAGGGCAGGCGGGGTGGCACTGGTGATAGATGGAGCTTCCATTTCTGGGGCTGTTAATGGAGACATTAATACCTCTCGTGCAGCTGAAGGGAAAGTCGTTAAGCTGTAATGGTAGGAAGAAGGTGAAGGTGTTTTACAATGATGGCAAGGGACAGCACGAGGAGGAGAGAGAGAGTGGTGCAGACCCTCAAGGGCAACTCCAAGGATCCGACTGTTCCGACCTGGCCCGTGGGTGTGAGCTTTTATTAGGGGGCAGGTGACAGGGAAGTGGGTTGTGAGGGTGGGTTACCTCCCCCCTGCTCTCTTCCCCCCATCAAGCTCAGGCTTCACAAGAAGCCAGACACTGAACTGGGAGAAGATGAGAGCTGCACATCTCAGGTGAAGGCCACACTACACAGCAGCCTCAGATGTGGCAGAGCTCTGATACAGCAGCCCGGAGCTTTCCCCTGCAGGGCAGCCACATGGCCCAAAGGCATGGCCCTGCAAGCGGCGGGGCACAGCTAGGGAGCAGCTTCTCAGCCACAGAACTCAGCCTAAAAACCACCTGGTTTATGAAAAAGAACAAGTGGGAAGGTAAGATGCACATGATGAGCACAGGAAAAACATGGAGAAGGGGGAGATGACTCACAGAATAATCACGGTTGGAAAGGACCTCCTAGGTCAGAGTCCAACCATGAAAGCTGGTTGTGGAAGCTGAGACAAGAGCCACCTCCAGGCGTCTGAGCATCACAGCCAGAGAATGAAAACCAGAAGAAAAGCTGCAGCCCTTGGCCATGAGACACAGACAAGGACAATAAGAGCTTCAAAGACTCCAGGGTCGCTCAGCTTAGCGAGAACGATAAGAAAGCTGAGCACTGGGAGGACAAGGCTTTCTTGGGCTGAAGGCAGCCAAGAAGTGAGAGCAGAAGGGAGACCATACGTCAAACCACCCGCACATGCAGAGTGGGCAAGGCAGAGTGGCCTTCCTGCTCCTGCCCTGACACAGCGCGTGATGGGGGAGAGCATCAGCAGACCCAGCCTGGTGGGAAGGGGAGGAGAAGGAGAGCAGAAAAGGCACCCACTTCTGCCTACCACATGTGTGAGGCAACACCCGTGATCTTGGCTCTCCTAACACGCACATTCCTATCTGCTAAGCCAGTGCCCCCTGATCCATGCCAACTTGTCCTTTGAAACCAACTCTGCCCGTTTCCTGCTCAGCCCCACCGAAGCACCAGGCTGATCACAGACTGGCAGAACATTAGGGATGGGAGGGGACCTCAAAGATCATCTAGTCCACCCCACCTTGCACATTCCTGCAGAGGTCTGACCCACAGGGGCTCAAGGAGCAGCTTCACGGCATGCAAAAGCTTCCAGGGGAAGCACAGAAGTGGCCCCAAAGCACCAGAGGAACAGATCCAGAGCAGTCTATGCCCGTTCACGCGCACTGAGGCACCTCGGGACAGCCACCAACAAGCGACTGGTTCCCAGTCCTCGCGCAGACTCTCAGACAATGAAAACAGCACAAACCAACACTGCACAATACCCTGCTGCTAGATGGTTGGGCTTCTTTTTGTGCTCAAGATTATTAAAACATGCTGAAGGGCTCAAAGACCTTGTTTCCCTCCGGCAGCCATCGGTTCCTGCATTCCCAGCCCCAAGCAGCCTGCCACCACAACCTGAATGGAGTGAATTTGTGCAAGCTGCTTCTTTTCCACCCACTCACAGTTTGCTTTTTCCCCCCCAGTGCCTCCCCCTCCTCTGATTTCACAGAATCACAGAACAGCAAAAGATCACCCAGTCCAATCCACCTGCCAGAGCTCTGGTTCTCTAGGAGAGCTTGTGCCACCAGGAGTGCTCTGCAGGTCTGCTGCTCTCCCAGAGAGCGGCGGGCAACGACTACTGGGGCTGCTGTCACAATAGCCCTTATAATAGGAAAGGTCCCACTCCTTCACAGAACATTAGGGATTGGAAGGGACCTCGAAAGAGTCCAATCCCCCTTCCACAGAAGGATCACCTAGAGCAGACCAAGTCGCACAGGAACATGTCCAGGTGGGTTTTAAACATCTCCAGAGAAGGAGACTCCACAACCCCCCTGGGCAGCCCCTTCCAGGGCTCTGGCACCCTCACTGGGAAGAAGTTCCTTCTCATATTGATGTGGAACCTCCTCTGTTCCAGCTCACACCCACTGCCCCTTGTCCTATCATCAGATGCCCCTGAGCAGAGCCTGGCTCCATCCTCCTGACACCCACCCTTCACATATTTATCAACATTAATCAGGTCACTCCTCAGCCTCCGTTTTATTTTACCACTCACCTTTCACCTTTTTCCTCCCAAAGCCTCCCCCTGCTCCGATTTAGAGCTGCTTTTCTCTCAGCCTAAAGCATGTACCCTTCATGCTGAGCTTTGTAATTCAGAGCAGTCCTACACACAGGAGCAAATCCCCTCGTTTTAGCACGGAAAGCGTATTTTCCACACTTGTTAACATCCTGGTATCGCCGCTCTGCTGCAGGCACCCATTCTGCTGTTGAAGCATCTGAAACATTTCCTAGTGTTTGGGGGAGAAAAACTACTAACCAGTAAAATATTTAGCAGCACTTGGTGCCCCTACACCCCACGTTCTCCTGCAATGACACCAGAGCATCCCAGTACTGAAATCATTGGGTCAGCTTTGAATGAAGAAGGGAAAATCAAAAGACCAAATCACAAGGTACAATCAAAGTCAGTGTGTAGGTGGGCACACAGCTTTCCAGGTGTAAACCATTACTATCCACTGGTAAGAAGACCATGCTCCCAGTGAAGTGCTGGTAACAGGCAAATCACAACCCCACATGGGTCTGTACGCGCCCCCCTCCTCGGCCGCCTTGCTCCTGGGATTACTAGTGTTCCTTAGCCCACAGCTGTCTCCCAACGGTCACATTTTCTGCATTGTTTCAATATCATCCTTCCCACCACATCCCTGTCAACCAAGTTCCCATCTTTCTTTGCTTAAGAGCCGAAGACAGGCAACGTTTTGTCCTAGCCTGGCATAAGTCACTGTGACACCACACAAGCAGGTCCTTCCTTCTGGAGCTTACAGAGTGTAAGAAAACCCTAGAAGCCCCTGTTCTGCTTTAAAAGCTGGAACGGACTACCCAGGGGGCTTGTGGAGTCTCCTTCTCTGGAGATGTTTAAAACCTGCCTGGATGTGTTCCTGTGCGACTTGATCTAGGTGATCCTGCTGGGTCAGGAGGATTGGACTGGATGATCTTTCGAGGTCCCTTCCAATCCCTAATGTTCTGTGATTCTGTGAAAACTGAGAAGAATCTGTCAGTCTAATTTGTGTGTTTTCTGCAGAAAAGTTTGGGTTTCAAAAGTTGACAGACAAGCGGCTGCCCCGCTCCAGCTCTCCTCTCCACCCTCGGTGACTTCCACCTTCCTCTTCATGTCTCTCCATTTTGGACTGTTGAGAGCTGTGTCGCTGCCCCTGAGAGAGAATGTTATCGCTGCTAAGAAGGTCATTGCTCCTCAAGGTGAAGAGAATTTATGGTGAGTGGGAAGATTCACCTGGACCTGGAGAGACTGTGAGAATTCTGAACTTTGAAGATTTATGAGGCTCGAGACCGAAGTCGGATGACCATCATGATTTCAGAGAGAAGCAGGAGCTGTCTGTATGGACACTCAGGACATTTTGTATCTCAGTTCAGTGTAGGAGCAGTGTGACAAAACCCCGTCTGTCTGTGACTGTGTCTTGTGTGGGGTTTTTCTCTGATGTGTGGTGGGGGCAGTGAATTCAAATGTCTTGATGCCTTTCTTCTACAAACTGAGTCAGTTGTTTCACTGCCTGCAGACTGGTCAGTGGGGTTGTTAAACCCTCCCTGAGTGTCTGATGCTTTAGCTAAAAGCTCTTGGTTGAAATATAGCCGGGGTCTCAGTGGTGACCCAGGTGGGATGCGTGGAGATCCAGACAAGGGTCCACACTGCTACACTAGACCACCACCATTAACATTTGAGGCTCCTGATACACAAGGCATCCGCCATCCCTTGTTTACTGAGGAAAACAACCCCAACCCTACCTGTGGCCACAGTTACAAAGGTATTGAGTGGATTTTTCCTTCTTGAAACCAACATTTAAAAATAACTGGAAAGCTTGCTCCACAGAGCAGGGTCCAGCATACACCTGCCCTTCAGAGGCCCTCCAAGCTCGACTGTGATGACACAGAGCTGCCACATGCCATCGTAAAGCCTGACACTGCAGACACCAACAGCGCTCTCACTGTGCATCAGACTGATTAGCACTGAGTGGAACGACTGAAACATAATGAGCAGGAAGAAGAGCAGTGCGGGGGCTGGTCCCTGCACCTGGCAGCGCGATGTGTGTTCCGTGGTGAGAACAGAACAAGCAGGCCCTGAGACACCACAATTTTATCTGCAGAACAACGCTTCTGCGGTGGGAACGGGACAGGCTGCTGTTTCTCAGACACGCAGCAAAGAACTCGCTCGCCACCAGTTTGTCTGAGTCCCTGAGGTGGGTAATTAAGACTGGTACTGAGGCTGCCTCTTGCACAACAGTCACTGGAAACCTAATCAATGAAACCAACAGCATCACCAGATCTGTTCATCTCTTTGTTGGTATCTGGTCTCAGAATCAATCAGAATCACAGAGTATTAGGGATTGGAAGGGACCTCAAAAGATCATCTAGTCCAATCCCCCTACCAGACCAGGATCCAGGTCATTCAGAGCAGCTAGACTTTCAATGAGAGACAGTCTAGATGACAATGATATAAACACATTAAGCTGCATTTCTAGGGTTTTAGTTCTTCTACTGGTTTGCTTTAAATGAAACCATATCTAGAGGGAGTCTGCAGCAGCTCTTTCAATTAGCAAGGATCACAGAACATTAGGGATTGGAAGGGACCTCGAAAGATCTTCTAGTCCAATCCCCCTGACACAGCAGGATCACCTAGACCAAGTCACACAGGAACACATCCAGGAGGGTTTTAAACATCTCCAGAGAAGGAGACTTCACAACCCCCCTGGGCAGCCCCTTCAGGGCTCTGTCACCCTCACTGTGAAGAAGTTCCTTCTCATATTGACGTGGAACCTCCTAACAACTGAAGGACAGGGAGAAGATGCCCCATGTACTGGGTAGGGATTTCCAAGAACTCAGCTCCTGTTTTGTGATGAAATCACACAACCACAGGACATTAGGGGTTGGAAGGGACCTTGAAAGATCATCTGGTCCAATCCCCCTGACACAAATCACTTCAAGATAAAAATAATTCATAGCCCTGCCATCGTCCCAAATGTTGATTTCTAGGTTGCCTCTTTAAAACCCCAGCTCAACACAAACAGTTGAAGACACTACTCGTGACTCAGGCAGTGCATCCAAATCTGAGGCCATTTAAGTTACTCTGTCCACCTGGCTTTCTCCTTCCCAATTTTCCATGACTTCACTCCTCATACATTTTCCTCCCCATGTTTATTTCACGCATACCCTATCACTCATCCCAGGCTTCCATTCCTGTTTTCTTTCCAAACACGAAAACTTTCCCCAACCTGTTCATTTCCTGTAGCCAAACACCGCAGCGGCAGGACAGCTTACAACTCACACACTGTGGTGAATGCAAAGAGGCACAAGAGTCTCCCTCCGACTGTGCTGGTCCCTTGAAAGAAAACAATCAGCTTACAGCTTTTATTTAAAAATCCCCTAACAAACCCACAAAGAACCCAAAAACTTAATCAATCAAATAACCCCCTAGTCCCAACATCCTGCATTGAACATAACAAGCGCTATGACCCAAGTACATGACACACAACCAGTGAGTCCCTTTGGTTGGAGGAGACCTTCACGATGATCTAGTCCAACCTTCAACCCAACACTGCAAGCTAAACCATGTCCCCAAGCGCCAGGTCCATAGGCTGTTTAACCACTGCCAGGGATGGTGAGTCCACTACTGTCCTAGGGAGGCAGTTCCAGTGTTTGATAGCCCTTTCAGTCTAAAAATGCTTCCTAATACCCAGCCTAAACCTCCCCGGGTGCAGTCTGCAACCATTTCCTCTAGTCCTGTCGCTTGACGCCAGGGAGAACAGGTTGTCCCCCTCCTGGCTCCAATCTCCTTCCAGGTAATTGCAGGGAGCTGTAAGGTCTCCCCTCAGCCTCCTCCGGACTAAACCCCAGCTTCCCCAGCCACTCCTGATAGCAAATGTGCTCATTACAATGATCTCCCCAGCACCTCACCCTTGAAACAAAGGACAGGTCAACAAATAAAGGTTCAGTTTGAATCTCTCCTTCCCCACTGTTGTGTTCATGTGAGCACAGGAAGTTCAAAGAACAGAGAGAATGACAGACAGCAGGCCCCTCACTTCAAGAAAGGAATTGAGGTGCTAGAGCAGGTTAATGTGAGGCTGGTGAAGGGGCTGGAGTGAAAGTCTGATGAGCAGAGGCTGAGGGAGCTGGGGGTGTTTAGTCTGGAGAAGAGGAGCCTCGGGGGGGACCTTAACCCTCCCCACAACTACCTGAAGGGAGGGTGTAGTCAGGCAGAAGGTCAGGCTCTTCTCCTAGGCAACAGGACAAGAGGGCAGGGCCTGAAGCTGCACCAGGGAAGATAGGTTGGATGTTAGAAAGCCCTTCCTCACAGAAAGCGTAATCAGACCCTGGAATGGACTGCCCAGGGCAGTGACGGAGTCCCCATCCCTGGAGGTGTTGCAGGACAGCCTGGCTGTGGCCCTTGGTGCATGGTCTAGCTGATGTGGTGATGTTGGGTTCTGGGCTGAGCTGGATGAGCTCAGAGGGCTTTTTCAGCTTCAACAATTCGGTGATGCTGTGAAATGTAATCAGCAGACAGCCCACACCTTGAGTAACATTGGGTGGTTGAGGGGTACCTGTTCACTACTGAGTGCCACCAACACTCCCAGGCAAGGACTGGAATCAGCAGCACTAGCTGGTCCACAGAGCAGGTAAGGCCAGCTGCCAAGCCCATACTTCACAAAGCACCCAGAAGCACATGCAAAGATCCTTCCCTCAGAGGGCTCTCCAGCAAGTGGAAGATCTGGTTTGGAGGCTGAAGACAGAACAGTTCAGATCTGTTTGAACAGCACTGCACAACTGCTTAGGGAAACAGCAGCACCCCAGGAACTACTGAAGCAACCTAAACATGAGCAAGGAAGACACCTAGAGAAGCTCTGGCCTCTCGCATTTGAACACCAGGCTTCCTGAGGTGTGCAACCCTTCGCTAAGATTTTTCCCAGTGCTCTGCCAACTGCCTGAGCTTCCACCTGGGAGGGCAGATGAGTGCCTTTCCAGTTCTTGACCTCAGTGCTGAGCCAGCCAGTGCAGGGTAATGGCAATTACCATGGTGGTTTTGTGGTGAATTCATTTCCTTCCAGCTGTCAGAACTAGAAAGAAGCCTTTGGCAGAGGGGGGCTCTGCCAGCTTCGAGCCGTACATCTGTTCGCGTTTGTCTGTTCACACAGCACGGGATGTGATCTCCCCTTCCTCTTGTGCTGGCATCTGTTTGTTCACGCTGTTTGTCCTGGGAGGGCTTTGATTTTGGAGGCTGACAAGTGAATCTCTGTGGATGACCATGTATTTTGAAAGGAAAAGCAGCAGAGGTGTGCAGCCTTCGCTATCAGCACTAAACAGTTCCCCTGCAGATCATGAAAGCTGAAATACACCGAGCAGCACTCCGCAGAGCTACGAGGAGAAGCGGCTCATGCAGGACTCCTCAGCTGGTGCAGCAGCACTGGGAAATTCTGGAGCTAGTGGAAGCTAATTCGGATTACAGTGGGACAAATCACAGCTAATCAAAACTATCTGCTAGGGCAGGGATGGAAAACTCATGCAAGCGAGGGAATTAAAAGCCTACAGGACCATTGGAATGGCTTAAGGACACATAGGACTCCATCATCTGCACAGCCACACAGTAACGAGGATCCATGCAGGACAAATCAAAGACTCACTGAACTACTGAGGCTGGAAAAGCCCTCTGAGCTCATCCAGCCCAGAGCAGGACCTAACATCGCCACATGGGCCAGACCAGGACACTCAGGGCCACAGCCAGGCTGTCCTTCAACACCTCCAGGGATGGGGACTCCACCACAGCCCTGGGCAGTCCATTCCAGGCTCTGATCACCCTTTCCATGAGGAAGGGCTTCCTGATCACCAGACAAGGAGCAAAATACTTTGCTATCTACAAAAACCAAACCAATCTAAGGTTCTTATAGCCGCAGACACAGAACAAAACAAGTTTACAACAGAGTGTTCAGATTTTAAGAAGATAAAGTCCCAAAGTGGCTCTGTGCAACCTTCCAAACAATGGGAGCAAGGACAGTTGGGGAACATGATCCCAGGATTAGGGGCTGATTAGTAAGCACAGCAGAATCCCAGAACATTAGGGATTGGAAGGGACCTTGAAAGATCAGCCAGTCCAATCCCCCTGCCACAGCAGGATCCCCTAGATCAAGTTGCACAGGAACACATCCAGGCAGGTTTTAAATGTCTCCAGAGAAGGAGACTCCACAACCCCCCTGGGAAGCCCCTTCTAGTGCTCTGTCACCCTCACTGGGAAGAAGTTCCCTCTCAGATTGATATGGAACCTCCTCTGTTCCAGCTCACACCCACTGCCCCTTGTCCTATCACTGGATGCCCCTGAGCAGAGCCTGGCTCCATCCTTCTGACATTTGCCCTTTCCATAGTTATAAACATTAATCAGGTCACCTCTCAGTCTCCTTTCCAAGCTCAAGAGACCCAGCTCCCCCAGCCTTTCCTCATAAGGGAGATGTTCCAGTCCCTTCATCATCTTTGCGGCTCTGCACTGGACTCTCTCAAGCAGCTCTACGTCCTTCTGGAACAGAGGGGCACAGAACTGGACACAATATTCCAGATGTGGTCTCAGCAGGGCAGAGTAGAGGGGGAGGAGAAGACTACAGTCAAGGCTTGAGGAAAAAAAGCCAGCAATCATTTCACTGCTGAAATGGACATGAAATTAGTTTCTGCCTCCCTGCATCACTCTTAGACAGTTCCAAACAAGCGCTTTTTACTCACTCCAATAGTTCTACAAGTAATAAAAAAGAGTGGAGGAATATATGACCTCTGAAATTGATCTCCAGGGGTTCTTCTTTCACTTTTTCCTCTTCAAACAAAGCCAGCCTAACTCTACACAGCTTCAGCTCAGCAGCAAGGGAAACACAAAGATTTAGAATTGGTTTACACTTCTGATGTTCACGGAATCATAGAATAGCTTAAGTTGGAAAGGAACTCGGAGATCTTCTGGTTCCCTCACTAGACCAGGTTGCCCAGAGGCTCATTCAAGCTGGCCTTGAACACTTCCAGGGAAGAAGCATCCACAATCTGCCCGGGCAACCCACGCACATGCCTCACCACCCTCACAGCAAGGAATTTGTTTCTGAGATCCAATCTAAATCTGACCTCTTTTAGCTTGAATCCATTCCCTCTTGTTCCATCACTAGTTGCCCTCATAAGAAGTCTCTCTCCAGCTTTCCTTTAGCCCCTTTCAGGTAGAGGAAGGCTGTTATAAGGTCTCCTGGGAGTCTACTCTAGGTTGAACTGCCCCAATTACCTCAGCCTGCCCTCATAGGGAGGTGCTCCAGCCCTCTGATCATTCTTGTGGCCTCTTCCGGATCCACTCTAACAGTTCCAGGAGTATTGGGGACTCCAGAACTGAGTGGAGTACTCCAGGTGAGGTCTCATCTGAGCAGAGGGGATGAATCACCTGCTGGTCACACTTCTTTTGACCCAGCCCAGGATACTGTTGGCCTTCTGGGCTGCACTCATGCATTGCCAGTTCATGGTGAGCGTCTCATCTGCCAACAGCCCCAAGTCCTTCTCCCTGGGATTACTTTCAATCCATTCACCACCCAGCAAGTGTTTGTGCTTGGGGTTACTTCAGCCCAGAGGTAGAGCAGAATCTACGAACATCACAAGCAGTCAGATGTTTGATCTTTGTAAGATCTTTGCCCCTGCCTCTAGCCCCTGAAGTAAAAAAACAAGTGCCTTTATTACAATCAACAAAAAACTAGCGGAAGATGCTCCATCCTCGAAGCCAACACTTACAACAGGATGTCGCTGTCTTTCACTGTCATTCCTGAACAAGTCCCACAATATGTGCACAGCCACAACAAACTTGTTAGAAGTGGAGTCATGGCAACCACAACATGGCAATCACCCTGCCACACAGCACTCTTCAGTTTCAATATTGCACAGGTCTGCTGCGACAAGATGTGTGAGAGCTGCTAGTCCTCTCAGGCAGCAGTATTTTAGTTTGAGAGTTGTTACGAGGTACTGGGGAGCTAAAGCACTGCCTTGCAAGACAGCTGAGAGATACAGAACCAGATAAGCAAAGGAATCCCTGCTGATAGAAAAGCAACTCAGAGAAACAAAGCAAATACATCACTTTGTCTACTAATGTCAAATATGCACTAAAAGGATATTGGGTCTCTTCTGAGAGAGATCAGAGGCAAAATGCCTCTGGACTGTTGTCACTATCAACTTCAAAGTTCCATCATGTGTCTGTGAAAGGTCTGAGGTTACCTTTCACCTTATTTCAGTGACTGCTTAACTGCAGGCTGATGACTGTGAACAGCCACTAGAACACCAGACTTCTCAGTGATGGAAATAACAAAGCGTGAAATACAAACCTATTGCCATTAAGTGCTTTGATTTAAAATACTTCAGGTCTTCATCTGAACGCAGGACAGTTTCTAGCAGTCTCCTCTCCTCAGTGCTTACACATGAATTTGTAAGCTGGAAGGGGTAAAAAGCTCCCTGCAAAACTAAACAGCTGAATAAATTTGTAAGCTGTTACTTTGGAAGTGCAGACACAATTCAAGTTCAAACATGCTTCAGATGCTTCTGTAACGATAGGATGTGGGGAAATGGCATAAAGTTGCATCAGGAGAAGTTTAGATTGGATCTTAGGAAGAAGTTCTTTCCTGGTTGGGCACTGGAACAGGCTGCCCAGGGAGGTGGTGAAGGCACCATCCCTGGAGGTGTTTAAAAACCAAGTAGATCCAGCACTTGAGGCCACGATCAAGCAGTTAGGGAGATGTTGGGATGAGGGCTGTACTTGCTGATCCTGGAGGTCCTTTCCAGCCATGATGATTCTGTGATTCCATAATGAGAGGTAAAGCATGCCAGGATGGTTTTACCCTTTTGATTAAAGCTTCCCCTACACCAGACGTTTACATGAACTGTCCAGAACTGCCCAACACCAACTGCGACAGCTACCCTTGCCTGCATCCACAGCGCTCGCACGCACACACAAAGTCAAACAAATCAGACAGCTACTACAATGAACAAACTAGTTTATTTTGGTTGATAGGTAAGAACAGCCCATCAAAAATAAAGTATAGAAGATGTCTTCTGCTACAACACTCTGACCCCCTCGCATCACGCTAAAGCACACAGCGAAATTCTGCTGCCGTGACATCGCAGTAATCCCCGTGCGCACGGGGGCACAGAAAGCCTTGAACAAATATTTATACCCATCACAGTGCCACGTACGAAATGCTCATCCCATAAAGGCCAAACAGAAGAAGTCAAACACCTTTGTTTTCCTTCTGCTAACGGCAGCGTAAAAAAAGGTGAACTGTTTTCAGTCAGTTACTCCCGCCTCACAGGACCACAGCACATCAGGGATTGGAAGGGACCTCGAAAGACCATCTAGTCCAATCCCCCTGCCACAGCAGCCTTTTTACGCTGAGATTCAGCACAATAGAGCAACGACAGACCATAAACACTACACATGGAGCATAACGTTTTCTTCACCGTACAACTGACTTGCACACGGTGACACCAACAACTGAGTCAGATTTTTCCTGATGTGGAGACAGTGTTCTCCCATCGATGCGCTGAGCTTTGCTTCCCACCAAGAGCAGGCTTAGGTTATTCATCTAAGCGCACGCGCACCACAACCAGGATGGAAAACGAATCCATACCCACAACCTTTTGTGTCACGCATCTAACGACGGAGTAACAGAAACAATCCTCAAAGTCCAAACAATCCTCAAAGTCCAAGCAATCCTCAAAGTCCAAGCAATCCTCAAAGTCCAAGCAATCCTCAAAGTCCAAGCAATCCTCAAAGTCCAAGCAATCCTCAAAGTCCAAGCAATCCTCAAAGTCCAAAGTCGCTAAATTCCAGTTGCATTGCAGTCACTTCAAACTAACTAAAGACTCAGAACACTTGCAAGCCACCACATTCATCACTTGCAGCAGCATCTCTGCTGAAACCTGAGCGGTATCGGACTACCGGTAAAGCAAGGCATTTTCAGAGAAGGCATTTGTAAAAAATACATTTATACAATAAGCTTTCCTATAAAAGAGGAGTAAGAAATGTAATAAACCCTACTGGTGTAGAACTACGCCTTCCCTAGCAAACAGCTCTGACCACCTGCACTACTACACACAGTACATTCAGCTTCCTAAACAGAAAAGGGTATTTTCTTGTCCCTGACGTGTATTTACAATCGGCAGTGACAGCAAGCTGCTTTATCATCACTGCTCATTCTTACAGCTTATACAAACAGCACCAATTCTGCCCAGAATCAATAATAATAATAATAATTAAAAAAGGCCTGTTGGTTACACAGTAGCACTTTCCTGATAGGAAATATAAGCCCCAACCATCAGAATCAAACTGCATCTTTCCAGAAATACACCAGAGTTAAGGGATGGGCAACGTTGCACAGCGCAGGCATCTGACCTGGATGAACAAAGTCACTCTTTAAGTGTTTGTTACCCTCTGGCTCCAAGAATGGACCACAAGTGGAGAAAACAGGTGCTAATGAATATGGAAGCAGCACGCAGCTGAATTTACTGGTAGGAAACCAACAGGAAATGGTACAGTTCTCTCTGGCACAGTGCAAAGTACATGTTAAAAACTGAATACATTATGTACAGCGTGTAGGTCTATTTTATAGAGATGGGATGGATTTCCCCTACGCATACACGTGTAGATAGAGAAAGCACGGGCACATGGATCCATGCCACGCTTAGCAAGACGAAGGAATGTTCAAAATGCAGATGCGTTGCTCCAGTTAAACCAGTCTATCCCAGAAATGGCTGTTTACATAGCCAACGTGCCCTTCCATGAGACAGAAATATCTCCTGCCTGCAGAAATGGCCAATATACTGTACATTTGTCCTCAGAACTTACCGAAGGACTGATAATCACACTTTATAAAAGCTTGTATTTCTATTAAGCCCTTTTATCTCCACACCTCTACCAGCCTCTGACCAATTAATATGGCTATTCCCTTTATGGAAATCAAGGAGGAAGATTCTAGAATAATATACTAGAGTATTACTCTGTTGGAGGACCAGTCATAGGATTCACTACAGAGATGAGCTCTTCTATTGTAAATTTTCCTAGTGATATAAAAAGTTTACAGCCACCCCTATAAAAAAATCTGTTAACACCCAACAACTGGTTTGTTTTAGTACTTTCCTTTGGGATTCAGCTGTTTTGGTTCTGAAGATGAACACGTTGGCTGAAGCCTGTAGTTTTTCAGGACTTGGAGAGGGCTGTTACCCAACCCACCCACCCCCGAGATGATCAACTGTCCTGCCCTGCAAACCTTTGGAAATAGCTCACAAAGCGCTCGCATTGAAGGCAGATGTCCCCCCGTCCCTGCCCCTTTCATCCTGAATGTCTGTCACGATAACACTTTAAAAAAATAAAGATGATCTACATCAGCAAAACAGTTTCCAATGAAGGCGATGGCTGCGAACCTGAGAGCTTCGTGTGACGAACACACGCGTTTGGGGCATCCCCGCTGGCTAATACTTCCCTTGTTTAAGTCTTTCAATGTGGTAGCACAACTTCAGGGCAGGCCCCAGCTTCAGTCCCATATATTTCATGATCATATCGCTCCTCAGCAGAAGCAGTGCCTTCCCATCAATCTCCTGCAGAAGGAGGAGAACAGACAGAACACACAACTTCCTTAGCAGGCTGCACGGTAAAAGTGGATGCGGCAACGCGAGCACGTGACATTTTTACTACAGTATGAATAAATATATCTGCTACAGACAGAAACCAGTGACTTCTTGTAGTTTGGTGTGGCTAATGAAATTGGATTGATTTCAGTATTTCTACTGGGAGGAACGGAATGAGTTTTAACAAAAACAAAGGGAGAGTCCTTCAATTGGGAGGGAGTAATGGGAGGCATCAATACAGGCTGGGTAGTGACCAGCTAGAGAGCACCCCTGGAAAGAGGGATCTTGGAATTTTTGTGGATAACAAACTACAAATGGATCAGCGATGGACCCTGGTGGTCAAGGAGGCCAACAGTGTTGGGATGGAGCAAGAGGAGTGTGTCTAGGAGATCAAGGGAAGATATTCTACCCCTTCATTCTGCTTTAATGAGGCCACACCTGGAATCCTGTGTCCAGTTCTGGTCTCCCCAACTCAAGAGGGATAGAGAAGTAATTGAGAGAGTTCAACGCAAAGCTACAAGGATGATTTTGGGTCTGGAACAACTGTCTTATGAAGAGAGAGAGAGAAAATTGGGACTTTTCAGTTTGGACAAAGGAAGGCTCTGAGGGGACTTAATCACTGTCTATAAAACCATGAGGGCTGGGGAACAAGCAGAAAGGAATCTTCTCTTTTCAGTGGTGTCAGACAGGACAAGGGGTGATGGATGCCAGCCTGGAACACAGGAATTTTCACCTCAGTCTGAGGAAAAACTTCTTTACAGTCAGAGTTATTAACTATTGGAAGGGGTTGCCCAGGGAAGCTGTGGAGCCCCCTTCTCGGCAGATGTTTCAGACCTGGCTGGATGTAGTTTTGTGGAGTTGATTGAGGCTTTTTAGGTTGTTCTGCTTTTCAGTGATTTGTATCCTGGTTGAGCAGGAGGGTTGAACCCGATGGCCTCTGAAGGCACCTTCCACCCCTAATAAACTGTGTAAGCTGTGTATTATACGATTCAAAAATTTAAGCTGCTCAAGAAAATTACAGCAAGTAAAAGAAACTGAGCAAAGAGCCCTCAAAATCAGGGAACCAGCCAGAAAAAAAAAGAGTGAATGGGTCAAGGGTAAAAGTGAAAAAAAGAGAAGCTGCAAAGGAAGGTCTGTGCAGTTAGAGATTAAATGATCCGAACACTGAGGCCTTGCAGTGAACCTTGAGCGCAGCTTTGGGAGGGTTCTGGCATGCGCATGCAAACAGCCGCATGGAGTAAGGGGTTACCAAGCATCTGAATCTGTGAAATAAGACAGATCTACATCCCAGTTAAACCAGACAAACTGTTAGGATCAAGATCAAGGCCAACTTAGTCAGATTTCGACTGCCTGCTTGAGAAGCTGTTGAAACGTACCAGTCCTAAGCTCTCGGTGGCATTAAACACTGTAGGCAGGCAATTAATTCCTTAAAAAACCATAAAGAAAACCACTCTTTTTTTTTTTGTACTATAAACCTGACAAAGTTTATAGTTAACATTAAAAAAATTCAATGTTGTTATACAACTAAGAATAAAACTTAAGACAGGAAGCTCTGTTCTAAGTTATTTAGGGTTTTCCTTCCAATCCAGCTTCCTCTGCAAATTAACTGTTAGTAGGAGCTGGTGTAGAATAAGAAGGAAACACTACAGAAGAGAAAGTCAACGTTTTTGGGAGGGACAGGTAAACAATGAAGTCAAAAAGCAACCTGACATCGAATCATAGAATCATTAGGGATTGGAAGGGACCTCGAAAGATCATCTAGTCCAATCCCCCTGCCACAGCAGGATCACCTAGACCAAGTCACACAGGAACACATCCAGGCGGGTTTTAAATGTCTCCAGAGAAGGAAGAAAGAGTAAAAAGAGGACAGAGAAACCAGTATGGTTTCTCTCTGTAAATACAGCACCCTAATTAGATCCTATGAAACACAACACATTGTTCTTCAAAACAAATGAATTCAACATTTCAGTTGATTCTCTCAATTTTAATGACAATGTGTAGAGCTGATGAGGCATAACAGCTTCTCTACTTAGGGATAAACAGTCTCCAGCTTGTCTTAGAGAATTGTTGTCTAGAGGCACCAGGGATGATGGGGGGCACCACAGACATTGGCCATTAGAACCTGGACACTTCCAGTGTTGGTGTTGTTCCATCGTAGCTGGGAGGCAGCAGGTGTTGACTTTAATCTAGCAAGGCTGGAACACAATAAAAACGTACTGCAGGAGGAGTTTCAGGTGGAAAAGCAATTTTCAGCCTCCCTGGAATATATGTGTAAAGTCTACTCTGCCTTAAACTGCAAACAGAGTGATAGGCATGAAAGCTGTAATTCAAGACATTAATGGACACGCAATCTACCATAACGAAAGGGATATGCACCGTACATGTCTCCTGAAGAGTTCTGCATGCGGAGCTAGTGCCTGTGGATCAGCTTCTTTCACAAAATGCATTACTTCCTCTATAGACCAGGTGGCAGGATCCTTATTCATGACCCTTGACGGTTCCCTTTTCAGTGAATTCAGATCAGGTCCAGTTGTGGAACTTGCAGCTTTAAATACAAAATAAATGGTGAAAGAAAGAAGTATCGCTCGTCTGTACAGGGATAGCACATTTCACTTTACATAAGACATTTCATTTTGCATAAAACACAGTGTTTTTATGATGCATTCTTTGCAATATATTAAAATGAAAGCTGTTTTATTTTCCTACAAATATTACTGAACTGCTCCATTTGTCTTTAAGAGCCTTATATAACTGCAAATATTTACAGCAGCATTAACATTAGTGCTACGACATACCTAGAGCTATTAGTTTGACTTGTTCTTGGCTCCTGAGTCCCCAGATGCCACTAACTGGAAATATGGCAAAGGCAAGTGAAGCTGTGCTGATAGAGGGAGGGAGAGGAGGAAACCCTGCCCTGTATTTCAGCAACGCAGTGACAGCTGGTAAGATGCTCAGAAGGTGAGCTGCACCGAATCAGCCCTCCTACACCTGGCTTGCTGCAGGATGCATGACAGTAGTGAGAAGGATGCAGCAGGCAAGAACCATCGCTGACTTGGTTAGCTCTGCCAGACTCAAGCACCTCACTTGCAGTTACGTTAGCAAGCCTGACGTGCTCAGCAGCAGCACGATGCTTCGCTCCATATGCAAGCTTCTCCAGTGAGGTGATCCTGCTCTGGCAGGGGGATTGGACTGGATGATCTTTCGGGGTCCCTTCCAATCCCTGATGATTCTGTGATTCTAAGCTCTTCCACAGCAAAGGACTCCTCACTCTCAAGTAAAAGCAGTAACACAGTTTGAAAAGCTTCGGTACGTCGCCTACCTTCTATCCGCCTCTGCATTCGGTTCCGACTGACTTCATAGTAACCGCTGCTCCCGGCGGAGCTCAGGGACAGCCTGCGCAGGACCGGGGCTGAGTTTGAGGTAGCAGTCACTGGCGGAAGGGCGTTTCTGTAACAGGCTGCACTCCCTGAAGTGCGGTATTCCGTGGAATTCCGTCGAGCTGGGCTTGAAGGATTTACAGAGCTAAGTGCAGAATCCATAGAGTCCTCAGAAAATCGGGGTTCTTTGGAAGTGCTGTTTTCTTCTATAGGCAATGTTTCTGCTACACAAAAAGCAAGTAGTACAGAATCACTGAGGCTGGAAAAGACCTCTGAGGTCATCACGTCCAGCCTATGGCGTAACATCGCCTCAAAAGATTGGCTAGACCATCGCACTAAGTGTCACATCCAGTCTTTTCTTGTGTCGAGTTCTGGGCCCCTCAGTTCCAGAAGGACCCGTAACTGCTGCAGAGACTCCAGCACAGAGCCTCAAAGATAATGGAGTGGAGCATCTCCCTGATGAGGAAAGGCTGAGGGAGCTGGGTTTCTTGAGCTTGGAAGAAAGGAGACTGAGGAGTGACTCCATTAATGCTGATAAATATGGAAAGGGTGGGTGTCAGGAGGACAGAGACAGGCTCTGCTCACTGACATCCAATGACAGAAGAAAGAGCAAGGGGTGTGAGCTGGAACATAGGAGGTTCCACACCAATATGAGAAAGAACTTCTTCCCATTGAGGGTGACAGAGCACTGGAAGGGGCTTCCCAAGGTGGGTTTGTGGAGTCTCCTTCTCTGGAGACGTTTAAAGCCCTCCTGAACATGTTTCTGTGCAACTTTGTCTAAGTGATCCTGCTGCGGCAGGGGGATTGGACTGGATGATGTTTCAAGGTACCTTCCAATTCCTAATGTTCTGTGATTCTGTGCGATACGGACTCCACCGCTTCCCTGTGCAGTCCATTCCAGTGTCTGATCACCCTTTCCATGAGGAAGTGCTTATTGCTTTGTCCAGAAGGGACAGACACCATGCCCTCGTTACTTAACTTCTTGCTATGTTGTCTTGAAGATACTGACAGACTGTAACCCTGTTAGCAAATTTTCTGTGAGGCAACCACTGCTACTGAAGGAAGAAGGGTTTAATTTATCCTAAACAGCAGATGGAGTCACACTTCATAACCAAAGCAAGCAGAAAATCATACAATCATAGAATCATTCAGGTTGGAAAAGACCCTTGGGATCATCAAGTCCAGCCAGCAACCCTACTCTACAAGTTCACCCGTAAACCATATCCCCCCAACACCACATCTAAGTGACTTTTAAACACATCCAGGGATGAGGACTCAGACACCACCCTGGGCAGCCCATTTCAGTGCCTGACCACGCTCTCCATGAAGAATTTCTTCCTGATGTCTAATCTAACCCTCCCCTGTTGGAGCTTGAAGCCCTTCCCTCCGGTTCTGTCGCCAATTACCTGTGAGCAGAGACCAGCACCAACAACTGCTGCAATGTCCTTTCAGGTAGTTGTAGAGAGTGATGAGTTTTCCCCTTGGCTTCCTCTTCCTCAGACTAAACAGCCCCAACTCTCTCAATCTCTCCTCATCAGATTTATTCTCCAGGCCCTTCACCAGCTTCTCTGCCCTCCTCTGCACTCGCTCCAGCACCTTGATGTCTCCCTTGGACTGAGATGCCCAAAACTGGACCCAGTACCCAAGGTGTGGCCTCCCCAGTGCTGAGTACAGGGGGACAATCACGTCCCCGCTCCTGCTGGACACAGTTTCTAATACAAGCCAGGATCACAACTGTAACTGCTAGGCCCCCATATGCTCAGCCAGCCACTGTACCTACGTACAGTTAGTTCTGTGCGTGGGGCAGGGTCTATGAGCACAGACTCCGCAAACCCAAAGGTACCTTACTGAACCCACTGTGCAAAGGTAAAAGAAAAGAATGTTAAAAGTCATGACTGAGGAAATTACTAAAAGAAAACTCTTCTTCTTTGGTTCTTATCACTTAACAACAAATTTCTAGTCTGCAAAACACAACCACCACCCCCTCAGAAGTCTCACGAATGTGTAGAACCTGGCAATTCAGCTTAAGTCAGAAGAGCAGAGTTCAGCGGGTTCCCTTCCCTGTGCCGTAAGGCTGGAGCCAGGTTTGCCTGATTACTGAAAATTCCACTCCCTGTCAACCCAAATCAGGTCTGATTAGGAGAAATATGCTACGTGAGCAGAAAGACACTCATTGAGAACACCACAGCTCCATTCACTTGCAGTGATACATGTTCTTCTCTGCATCAGACCAGTATCTAAGCGGCTGAGAATGAAGTTGGAATCATGAGCACCAATCTGTAAGAAACAAATGCTGCTTTGGCAGAGGAGTTAAGAGCTGGAAAATACAGCTAACAGGTTCAATAGAAGTGTAAACCCCACATTACCATCTTGAAAATTACTCTAGCAAAGTTATAAAACATATGTTTCTGAAGCAGCATGTTCTCTGGGATAAGAACTGGTATGTTCTGTGGAACAAGCTCCTCAAATAAGCTTTTTACTGCCCTTCCTATGTGACAACTTTCAAGAATGTCTTGGGCAAACACCCCATTAAAATGAAAGGAAAAGCAGTTTTTTCCTAAAAAGCCCACTGAGCTTCTCAAGCATGTTTTCAAGAGGCCTGAGGTTCTCCAATGAAACCTGCCGAGCAGTGAAGTGCAATGAAGAACTGTTAGGTGTGGTTTGGTCTTCAGGCATCATAATCCTGAAAAGGTATGAAGGCAGTCAGAGAGCTAACTCCCTGCTTGGTGGGACTGACCTGCTGGACAGCAGTGGAGGAGAAAGGGGTCCTGGTGGCCAGCAGGACAACCATGAGCCAGCAATGGGCCCTTGTGGCCAAGAAGGCCAATGGGGGTGGATTAGAAGTGGGGTGGTTAGTAGATGGAAAGAGGTTCTCCTCCCCCTCTACTCTGCCCTGGTGAGACCACATCTGGAATCTTGTGTCCAGCTCTGTACCCCTCAGTTCCAGGAGGACACAGAACTGCTGGAGAGAGTCCAGTGCAGAGTCAGAAAGATGACGGAGTGGAGCATCTCCTTGATGGTGAAGGCTGAGGGAGCTGAGTCTCCAGCTTGGAAAAAAGGAGAGTGAGGGGTCACCACATAAATGTTGATAAATATGTAAAGGGCAGGTGTCAGGAGGATGGAACCAGGCTCTGCTCAGTGGCAGCCAATGATAGGACAAGAGGCAACGGGTGTCAGCTGGAACACAGAAGGTTCCACATGAGTCTGAGAAGGAACTTCTTCCCATTGAGGGTGACAGGGCCCTGGAAGGGGCTGTGGAGTCTCCTTCTCTGGAGACGTTTAAAGCCCTCCTGGATATGTTCCTGTGAGACTTGATCCAAGTAATCCTGCTGTGGCAGGTGAATTGGACTGCATGATCTTTCAAGGTCTCTTCCAATCCCTAATGTTCTGTGATTCTGTGAATTCAGTAGGTCAAGATCTGCAACACAACCTAACTTCTAAAGTTGGTAGCAGGGGAATAAAGCAGCTTTAATGGTCACAAACTCTTGTCTTTCACGTGCAGAATCCTCAAAACAAAGACTGCAAGACTTTAGTTTGTCTGACTTGAATCACAAAAGCAAAGAAGTGGCTACTGGAGTTTTTAAAGTTAAATAAAACACACAACAATAAACCACAAGGAAATGAACTTCTTCACATTTGTCAGTTTGAAGTCGTTGCAGCAATTAACTAAAATGGAAAACAAAAGCACATATACTACAGAATTTCAGTGACTTTATGAGATGCAGTTAATGAAATGACCAACAGAAACCTTATTCCAAGACCAAAATATAAAGGTGATACTTTAAACAGGCACAGAAAAGTCATATGAAGGAGTTCATAGATGAAGATTTAACTGAGTGACCTGCAGATTCAATTTTAGAAGTTTTGAAAGGTAAGATGGAGCAATGGAGACAGCATTCCCCAGCAGAAATATTCAGCCAGAGTGTTTACACCTAGAACAACCAACTCCATGTGATGTCTTGAGGACAAGCCTTTTTTAACACAGATACACAGACCATTAGTGGGTTGGAAGGGACCGCCAGCGGTCATTGAGTCCAACTCCCCTGCTTGAGCAGGATCATAGGACCTAATACAGGTCACACAGGGGTGCACTCAGACAGGTCTTCGAAGTCTCCAGAGGAGACTCCACAACCGCCCTGGGCGGCCGGTTCTAGTGCTCTGTAACCCTTAACAGTAAGGAAGGTGGTGAAAGCCCCGTCCTTGGAGGTGTTTAAGGCCGAGCTGGATGGGGCTCTGGCCAGCCTGATCTAGGGTGGGGATGGCAGGGGAGTTGGAACTGGATGATCCTGTGGTCCCTTCTAACCCTGACTGACTGTGTGACTTGGTCTAGGTGATCCTGCTGTGGCAGGGGGATTGGACTAGATGATCTCTCGAGGTCCCTTCCAATCCCTAATGATTCTATGATTCTATGAAAGAAGCTTTTCCTCATGTTGAGATGGAACTTCCTGTACTCCAACTGACACCCATCACCCCTTGTCCTTTAACAGGGCACAAATTAAAAGAGATTGTCTCTTTCTTTTTGACACCCAGCCCTCGTGGATTTACGGACAGTGATTAAGTCCCCCTCGTAACGTTCTCCTCTCCCAGGTGAAAAGCCCCAGGTCTCTCAATCTCTCCTCATAAGGCAAATGCTCCAGTCCCCTAAGCATCCTTTTCAGTTACAGGAAACAAACAGGGGTCCCAAACACAGGGTTTTTTAAAAAGAAGTGTTTTACGTAATGCTGTCAAGACTTCTGAAGACACAAAGATTCTCGGGATGTACTGTATTACAGTGGAATGCTATTGTGTTTATTCCATTTATACCACAGATTTCTCTCTGATGTTATATATACTCAAGTAAACAACAGCAAACAGGACTGGGAAAGATCAGCTCTGCTCTTCTTCTTTCCCCCCAGGACACCATCATTTGAATTTTACTGTAAATTCTCAGTTCAGTGTAGATGAGGTAGAAAAAATGGCTTCTTTCCCATCACCTTTTAGAGAAGGTGTTTCTGTTTAGCAACCACAGTGTCCAATCTACTTCCCTTTCCACTCATCAAGCTTCTCTACAAACGTAACACAGCTGTAATCTTGTCAAAAAAGCAGCCAACTGCTATGACAGCTGAATCGAGAGCAGCATCTAGCAAACGGCGCTTTGCAATGCATGGAGCAGTGAATGACACACTTCTTCCCCGGCATGTTGAACAGCTGTGAGTAACAGTGGGATGGGAAGGGATGGGAAGAGATGGGAGGTTCCAATGCAGAATGTGTTATCTCTGCATAGATTAATTAAAGGCAAATAAATCACAGAATCACAGAGCATTAGCGATTGGAAGGGACCTTGAAAGATCTTCTAGTCCAATCCCCCTGCCACAGCAGGATCCCCTAGACCAAGCTGCACAGGAACACGTCCAGGAGGGTTTTAAACATCTCCAGAGAAAGACACTGTACAACCCCCCTGAGCAGCCTGCTCCAGCACTCCATCACCCTCACTGGGAAGAAGTTCCTTCTCAGATTGATGTGGAACCTCCTCTGTTCCAGCTCACACCCATTGCCCCTTGTCCTATCACTAGATGCCCCTGAGCAGAGCCTGGCTCCATCCTCCTGACATCCACCTTTTCCATATTTATCAACATTAGTGGGGTCACCTCTCAGTCTCCTTTTTTCCAAGCTCAAGAGACCCAGCTCCCTCAGCCTTTCCTCATGTGGGAGATGACCGACTGTCTAAAACACTGAAGGCCTTAGCAAGAATGGGACGTTTGGTTTTCTCAAAGCTCCTCTGGGAGTTGGAAGCCAGTTGTTCTGCTTCATACATAACGGGAATCATGTAATTGGCCACAATAGCAAGAACCCTCTGCTTTCAGCGGGAGGGAGACTGAGCTATCCCCCACCTCCCCCAATCCTTTAATTTTCACAACTTTAAGAAGAAACTGTTACTGAGCAGGAAGGACAGCAAAATGTGCAAAACATATCCCTGAGCAGATCAGAAGGAAAATGAGCTGTTTGAAAGGCCCGTTCCCACAATTATTCCATTTTGCCTTCAAATGATATTTCAAAACAACTACTTCAAGACAAGTATGTCTCAATGGAAGCAGAACATTTTGGGGGCAGATCTTTCTTCCTAACCAATCCATGACTGACCGCTAGAAAATTACCTCCAGATTTTCAGTAGAGGACATTACCCTAATGGGAAACACACAACACTGCAGAACACTTTGCCTCTTGAAATGCAGAGTATGAACTCAAGCCTCTGACACCATGGCAAAACACTCATTCTAAATATTTTTTTAATCTAAGTAACTGCACTTTATAATGAAGTATTAATCCTAACATGTATTTTTGAAGCATCAACATCATCTGTAAAAGGTGTCGATGAGATTCTGATTGCACAGCAGTATGTTTGTCCGTGTTTACTGCGCGAAACGTTTCTAACAAGACAATGCAGATGGACTAACACGTGCTTTGCTCCAACAAAACAACTTAATTTCAGCTCAAGTAAGTGCTCTAGACTTACTAAGGTTCCTAACAGCTACATCTGACTTACATGTCCAATACATCTGGCTTAGGTGTACGTTGTATTTGTGAACCTAAGGCAGTACTTCTTTTGAGAAGACATAGAAATCAATAATCCATACAGAACTGTATTGCCTGCTGCTGTTATGAAATAGAAAGGAGTGACTATGCCCTCTTTCTCTCTCTATTTTATATATATATATATGATATGCAATTTTAAATAAGCTGGCATTCCCAAGGTGGGTTGTGGAGTCTCCTTCTCTGGAGAGGTTTAAAACCCACCTGGATGTGCTCCTGTGTGACTTGGTCTAGGTGATCCTGCTGTGGCAGGGGGATTGGACTAGATGATCTTTCAAGGTCCCTTCCGTTCTCTAACGTTCTGTGATTCTGAACATTGTAATTTCATGTGCTTTTTCTGCTTTAACCATCATTTTATAACTTTTTAATCTGGACAGAAAAAGAGAACATTCTTTAAGTGCTGGAGAGGGGACAGAGGCGCCTACCAAGCTAGGAAAGGATTTACAACAGTTGTCATATCAGGAATGGCTGTAGGATCTGGGACTGTTCAGCCTGGAGAAGAGGAGATTGAGGGGAGACCTTCTTGCTCTCTACAACTACTTGAAAGGAGGTTGCACTGTTCTCCCTACTGGCCAGTGATAGGAGAGGGGGAAATGGCCTGAAGCTGCACCAGGGGAGGTTCAGCTTGGATGTCAGGAGGAATTTCTTTGCTGGAAGGGTTGTCAGGCACTGGAACAGCTGCCCAGAGAGGGGGTTGAGTCCCATGCGAGAAAAAGCACGGTACAAGTCAACATCAGCCAGTTACCACAGCTTCAGCAGATAAGAAGCAAAATGCAGAGTGACAAAACCACATTTTTGGTAGTCTCTCTCCCTGAGGTTTAAACCTGTTTGTTGTAGTTCCCATCTGAGGCAGACTAAGACTAGACATGTGCTCAGTAACTGCAGCCGAGCTGCAGTGCAGGAAAAGGAGCTATTCATCAGCGAGCAACATCAATCCAACAGCCAGCTGCCACAGGATGGATTCGCTGCTTCCCTGGCCATGGCTGCCTTTTATTCAGCCCTTCCCCGCGCTCGTCCCATTCTGTGATGCTCAATCCAGAGAAGTACTACATCCAGTTCTGGAGTCCCCAACACAAAAAGGACATTGGAACTGTTGAATCAAGACCAGAGGAGGGATGTGGGGATGATCAAAGGGCTGGCGCACCTCTCCTGTGCAGACAGGTTGAGGGAGCTGGGACTGTTCAGCCAGAAGAGAAAGCTCCAGAGGGACAGCCTTCCAGTACCCAAAGAGCCTCCATTAAAGTTGGAGGGGGACTCTTTACAAAGGACTCTAGTGATAGGAAAAGGGGAAATGGTTTATACTGAAAGAGGGTGGCAAGGTGCTGCAACACGTTGCTCAGAGAGGCTGTGGCTGCTCCATCCCTGAAGTGTTCAAGGCTAGGCTGGATGTGGCTCTGAGCAACCTGATCTAGTGAGAGGTGTCCCTGCTCGCAGCAGGGGCATTGGAACTAGATGATCTCGAAGGTCCCTTCCAACCTAAACTGTTCTATAAAGTAAACTGCCAAATATTTACTGTGCTTTTGTTCACTGGTTCAGTGCACCACCCAGGCCTGAGACCCACTGCAGGAACAAGGAGGCAAGGAAAGCAGGAGCAGCACACCTTTTAGTGACAGCTACCCATAATCTCAGCTGCACTGTACCAGCAAGCTACACGCTCACCGCTCAGTAGCCCCACACTAGAGTTATTAAGAGATGCTTCCAATTTATCACCTAATGTATCTCAAGGCAATTGGTTTTCTGCTGAAGAGTCTTACATGAAGGAGGAGGTTTCATCTGTCACCTGAGGCTGGTTCACAAAAAAGGCTAGCAGGTTTAGCAGAAGGACTGCTGGAACTTGCAGTAGATCTTCCCTAAGTGCAAAATCTGTACCGGCGATCAATAATTAACACGCTTTCACCCTGACCTGTCAAAAGCTAGAGACAAACCAGATAATACACGTTGAACTCAGTCCTTTTTGACTGGAACTACTAAAGCCATAAATAATCCTCATATATTATCCTGACATAATGTAATTACCTTCAGATGGATGAGCGTCGTTTCTGGGAAGCTTAGGGGAAAGAGGAGCAGTATATGGTGGAGAGTCCTGAGAGTATCGCTTAGCACTCCTGTTTTCGGGCATTTCTTCTTTTGCTGTGAAGAGGAAAGTCACCACCTGTTATTCCAGCATAAAGTTGCTAATGGAGAAAGTCCAAGGGCAACAGCAAAGACAACACATCAGCCATTCACGAGGTTACAGTTCAGTTTCTTGTGTCACACAGACTCAGTCACTTCAACACAAACTTCCAAAGCTGAAATGTAGCTTAGTTTACACTGTCATCACCCAAATTACCTTGACCCTGGCACTTCTCTGAAAAGAGCTAAAGCTAATGACTTTCATATGACAGATAGGGACGTGGTCTAGTCCCTGGAGGTGTATAAAAACCGAGGACATTTAGCACTTGAGGCCACGGTCTAGTGGTTAGTGAGCTGTTGGGATGAAGACTAGACTTGATGATCCTGGAAGTCCTTTCCAGCCATGATGATTCTATGATTCTAAGACAGAACTTCACACATCATTTCTCCATTGGATAGGTGGGGGCTAGAAGAGAAAGAATATTTTCTTTTCTAAAGTAGAACCAAGAAGACAGACTCCTCTATCAGACAGCTTTGAGGAAGACTCACATCCAGTATTAAACTTCTCCAATTGTCCTAATCACAGAATCACAGAACATTAGGGATTGGAAGGGACCTTGAAAGATCATCCAGTCCAATCCCACTGCCACAGCAGGATCACCTAGATCCAGTCGCACAGGAACATGGCCAGGAGTGCTTTAAATGTCTCCATAGAAGGAGACTCCACAACCTCCCTGGGCAGTGCTCTGTCATCCTCACTGGGAAGAAGCCATCAACCACCCTCATACTGAAGAACTTTCTTCTAACATCCAGCTTAAACCTATCATTTCCCATCTTGAACCCACTGCTCCTTGTCCTATCTGTACAAACCCTCTTGAGAAGACCTTCTCCTGCCTTCATGTAGGCCCTGCTCAGGAACTAGAAGGTCAAAAGAAGGTCCCCCTGGACCCTAGTCTCTTCTCCAGGCTGAACAGTCCAAACTCTCTCAGCTTGCCCTCATAAGAGATGCTCCATTCTCCTGATCATTTCAGTGACCCTCCTCTGGACATGCTCCAGTATGTCATCGTTTTTGTGCTGGCAGCTGCAGAACTGGACACAATACTCCAGGTGAGGTCTCACCAGGGCAGAGTAGAGGGGTAGAATCACCTCTCTTGAGCTGTTGGCCACAGTTCTTTTGATGCAGCCCAGAATGTGACCGGCGTTCTGGTACCACGGCAGTACAATGCATATGTTTCCTGGCTGGGCTACAAGGAGTTTGCTGCACCAAATGATTTCTGCACATGTGGTGGAAGCTGTCCCCACCCTGTCAAAGCACTACCACACCGGAACCAATTCACTATGAACTGAAGCACATTCATCTGAAGCTACTCACATCACAGACAGACTCAAAAGTTACAGTTCATGAAGCAGCCACTTTGTTTGGTCAAAACCACCAACACTTGAGAGTAAGAGCTGTTTAACAGTACCTGGCTTGTTCCTACCATACTCCGTAGGGCTATGTGCACATCCCATGTAAGGGCTGAAAGGCTGGCTACTGAAGAGATTATCACACTGCAGGCTGTGGCAGAGCTTCTCCAAGAAGCGTAGGACAAACGATGCGCTGTTTACAGAAGGAAGATTGATAGCGTGCTTTTCCCCATCAAAGGAAGCTGTGAATAAGAAGATGATGTCAAACACCACCCAAGCACCATGAAATATAGTAAAACACCATCATTATCTTAAAAGGGGAAGGCATCTCGATTTGATTAAAAACACATGAGAGAGTGAAGACGCGAGAGGGGTAACCAGTCCTCCTGGCAGTTGAAGAAATTTACACCCAAAGAACTGATTTTACCTTCTGATGGATCAATACCAGTTAAATTTGCTTGATTATAATTCATTTTAATAAAAGAATTCTTTCACTCACTCCAGGCTAACAAAACTGGCAACAGCTCCCTCATCACCAAAACCACACACAGCATTTCTGCTGTTTGCTTACAAAACAGCCAGCTCTCCACGACTTATTTGCAGAAGATAACACAGAAAAAGGCCCTTTGCTGTACTTGCTAATGAAAATAAAAGCAGCAAAACAACTAAGAATTGTTTTTTCTCAGTTTCCAAGTGAACTGAGCATCCTTGTGGTAACGTGCTGGCATCCATTAGCGCTGAAATCCTGACTACAGAAACTGTTTTGCCATTTGCTGTTTTATCTCTAGGGAAATCTGTCCTGCTGTCAACACTACAGTGGTCAAGCTCCCATTTATTTCAACAGGAGCTAGGTGGCAGAGACACCACAACAGCCACATAATGGATCTGGTGTCTTCTCAACTTGAGTGATTACAACGAGCCTGGACATGTGCCTGTGTGTTTTACTTGTTGACCTCCTTCCTTGCCCCCCCCCAGTGTTGCAGCAGATTACACTCCCAATTTTCATTAAGAGTTTGAGGAGACTCAACGCTACCACCACACCCATAAATAACTGCCATGACATCAGGTGAAACCTGTAGTTCCTTCTGATCAGAAATGCATTAGGACAAAGCAGGAACAAACTTGCAGCTGAAGCTTTGGGCTGGGAAGCAGCGGCATAAACACCAGGTTTATGCATCAATTTGTCATCTTGATTTTCAGCCTGTCACGCAGCTTTCTGTTGTTAACATAAGTTTCCAAATGATAAGTAGAGCTTTAAAGGATCACGTTTTGTTGGTAGCAGATGCATTTAAAAAAGAAACAACCCCACCGACAACCAAACGGAAATGACAAGAAAGCTTTTTATTCACAGACATGAATTAAGGAGCATTTCCATATTGTGTTAAAAAGGAGACAGATAATGTACACATAACCGAAGGAAATGCTGCAGTTTAGCATATTTCAGGCTTCCTTAGGAAATCAAAAGTGTCAATTACTTACACTGCTGCTACATGGAAGCTTCTGATCAGACTTAATGCCAGTAACCAGCTAGTATGAACTCCACCACCCTACCTCTCGCATCTGCTTGCATGACACAAGCATTTGGAGTCAGTACAGAGGGACAAATCCTGGACCAATGTGTTTCCATGGTCTGCTCGTTTTTTCAAAGCTCCACCATTCAAATAGAAAGCTAATGATTCACAGTAACAGCATCACAGAATTATTAAGGGTGGAAAAGACCTCTGAGCTCATCCAGCCCAGACCAGGACCTGACATCAGCCAGACCAGGGCACTAAGGGCCACAGCCAGGCTGTCCTTCGACATCTCCAGGGATGGGGACTCCACCACGGCCCTGAGCAGTCCATTCCAACCTCTGACCACCCTTTCCATGAGGAAGGGCTTCCTAACATCCAACCTAACCCTTCCCTGGTGCAGCTTCAGGCCCTGCCTTCTCGTCCTGGCAGTAGTTGCCTAGGAGAGCCTGACGCCCACTTGACTACAACTTTCCATTACGGAGTTGTAGAGAGGGAGAATATGCCCCCTGAGTCTCATCTTACCCAGGTTTAACCCCCAGCTCCCTCAGCCTCTCCTCATCAGGCTTGCCCTTCAGTCCCTTCAGCAGCCTCATTGCTCCCCTGGACCTGCTCCAGTACCTCCATTTCTTTCTTGAAGATATCTATTCCACTAACCATCTTCTGTATCTGGGGTTAATGTTAGGAGATACAAGTAATGCAGGAGGAATTTCTTTGCTGAAAGGGTTGTCAGGCACTGGAACAGCTGCCCAGGGAGGGGTTTGAGTCCGCATCCCTGGAGGTGTTGAAGAGAAGGGTAGATGTTTTATTTGGAGACAGGGTTTAGTGGTGCTGATAGAGCTAGGAAAAGGTTGGACTCTGTGATCTTGAAGGTCTCTTTCAGCCCAAGATATTCTATGATTCTTCTTCCTACCAGGATAATGGAACTATGAACTGGTGTGCTAACTGCTATATGGACTACTTCCTAGCCTGGAAGGAAGAAAAGCAGCAGTTATTCATTTTGATGTCTAGTGATAAATTATCTGTAGATTTCTCACTAATATGTATAAGAAACAAACCAATTTCTTAATAGGGGACATAGGTAGATGAACAGTGACCTAAGACACTGCTACAGTTCTGGGCAATAAGGGGAAGCTGCAGCAACTTTGACATGTGGAATCACTTGCCTGGAAGTGAAACAGATTCACTTGAAACTTTTCACTCACTTGGTTAAGGCATGAAGGAACACAAACACAATGTAAGGAAAAGTTTATGTGAACAACTTGGACTGCTAAAGCTGGTATTTCACTTGTACTGAGAGGACAAGGGGAAAGGTTTCCAGACACAAAGAGGTTGCACATGAGGAACAAATTCTTCCTAGGAAGTTGGTGAGATGCTGGAACAGGTTTCCCAAGGCAGTTGTGGCTGCCCCTTCCCTGGAAATGTTGAAAGCCAGGCTGGCTGGGGCCCTGAGTAACCTGCTCGTGTCCTTGCCTGTGCAGGGGGGTTGGAACTAGATGATCTTTAAGGTCCCTTCAAACCCTGGCCATTCCATGATTCTACTAGCTACAGTTGCTAAACAAGGTCCACAAGCTCTACTTAGTCTAAAAATATGACTGTACTGTTTATATGCTACTGCTAAATTCCCATTTAAAGAATTATTCAAATCATCCTGGGCCCATACTGAGATAAATCCTACACCACCGATACTCTCTTAGTTAAGGAGCTCGACTTGGTCTAGGTGATCTTGCTCTGGCAGGGGGATTTGACTAGATGATCTTTCAAGGTCACTTCCAATCCCTAAATGTTTTGGGATTCTGTGATTTGTTCCTGTTTGTGCTTAAATAGTGTCATAAACTCTTAGCAGGTGTTCCAGATGTTCTGCCCTACCTCAGGCAGGCTTGTGAGCAACTGAAGAAACAAAGCATCGTCACATACCCGTTATCACTTCCCCTCCGTGATGGCCAGATTTCAGAAATCCAAAGACTGTTTTGGACTGATAGGCACAATCCACACAAGCCTGGACAGCCTGCTGAAGCACCACATTGACAGCACCTGGTCCAAAGTGATCTGGAAGCTGCTGAACCTTCTTCTTATCCAGGTGAGGCCCAGAATTTCCATGCTTGTTTACATAAACACACACTGAAAAAGAACAAGCAAGATTAACTGTTGAGGAACTAAGGAGTTTTTCCAAGTCAGAACTGCAAATGGACTTTCTAATCTTGAAGAAAAGATGTACTGGCCAACTTGAGAAGCTTAACAAGCCTTGGAGAGGATGCAAAAGCATGTTCTCTCTTTCTTCTGTTGAAGGTCCCTAGAGGTGGTTTAGAAGTTAGCACAGACAAATGAAGTTAGTTTATACAGGTAACTGTCCAAAACTGTCTGTAAAAAGGAACTGAAAGGCAGGAAAACACAGGAAAAAGCCACAACTGAGAGGAAATGGTCTCAAGTTGCATCATGGGAGGTTTAGATTGGATCTTAGGAAGAAGTTCTTTCCTGAGGGAGTGGTTGGGCACTGGAACAGGCTGCTCAAGGTGGTGGTGGAGTTCGCATCCCTGGAGGTGCTTAAAAAACGAGTAGCTAGAGCACTTGAGGTCATGGTCTAGGGGTTAGGGAGATGCTGAGATGAGGGCTGGACTTGATGATTCTAGAGGTCCTTTCCAGCCATGATGATTCTAAGCTTTTCCTTTTGGACTTGGCTGTCACACAACCAGGAATGCACTCAAGACATTATTACAGCTCAAGGAAAACACATGCCTCTGGTGATTAAGCAGACAAGCTAAGCATTCTGTTTAAACTCACGTACTTTTAAGTGCTGTATTATTTGGGTTTAGTTAAAACCCTGGATTTCTAAAAATAAAACATTTCTGCATGTGTTCTATTGATCTGATGTCTTCATGCGTATTTGTTTGCTCTCTGATGTCTGTGAATTGGAGGAAATCTATTTGCACAAATAATCCAACATACAAATGAGGAAAAACGGTTTCCATGGCACATTCTGTCTGGGGTCAACAGCTGCCTTCTGGAAGGTTTATTTTCCTAGGAAGCACATGCATGTTTTCCTCTCATCCATGAATGAAGTTGTGAGTGAGAAAAACCTGACAACTTCTATTGTTAAAAAGGGTTGTAAATCTAAAAAAGCACCCTAAACAAAATTACCATCATTTATGGAGTTTTTAGAAAGTTCTGGGGTTTCCATGGACAAGATACAAATTGCTTCACTACAGGGGTACAAGTTCCTCAGTGCATAAGTTGATTGAATAGCTAAATGAATAAGATAGTTCATTAACTACTATTCATTAACTTATTTCTCTTTTGTCGACCCATTTCAAGACATACTTCATTATATTTCAAACACATGAAAACATAAGAGAAAGGAGGAATGTGGGCCCCTCACTTCAAGAAAGATACTGAGGGGCTGGAGCAGGTTCAGAGAAGAAACGAGGCTGCTGAAAGAACTGGAGGGAAAGGCTGATGAGGAGAGGCTGAAGGAGCTGGGGGTGTTAAACCTGGGTAAGACTCAGTGGGGACCTTCTCCCTCTCTATAACTCCCTGAAAGGAGGTTGTAGTGAGGTAGGAGTTGGGCTCTTTTCCCAGGCAACCAGCACCAGGAGCAGACAGTAGGGCATGGACCTGCCAGGTGAGGGTTAGACTGGATGTTAGGAAGCCCCTCCTCGTGGAAAGGGTGATCAGACCCTGGAATGGGTGGAGTCCCCATCCCTGGAGATGTTTAAGGCCAGCCTGGCTGTGGCCCTTAGTGCCCTGGTCTGGCTGATGTGGTGATGTCAGGTCATGGGCTGGGCTGGATGATCTCAGAGGTCTTTTCCAGCCTCAATAATTCTGTGACTTTGTGATTTTCTCTGTTTTTATTTGTTTTACACAGTCTGAATCGTTTCTTTTAACATAAGGCTATACAGCAACAACATCTCCACGTTGTTGTACCACAGACCAGCCTGTGTGACATTAGAACATCGCATGGGCATTTAGCTTCATCAATTTCCATTCCCACATCAAGGAGTGGGACAGGCATGAAAGAACAGCACAGTTTCCTTCTCCAGACAGGAACAAACTACCAGGTCTAGCAGATCTCTCTTAAAGCCACTATGCTGCAGCACTGCTTGCTGCACTGCAGGATGAAGAGCACGAGCTCTGCAAAGCAACACTGGCACCTACAAATATCTTTAAAAAATAAGGTAACAAGACAATGATTTACAGTAATAATTTTGCAGCACATCTGACACTACCAGTTTGCCTGAAATGGAAGCCTTTTTCACACTAAATACATCGTGATTTTTCTCTCTTTTACCTGTAGATATAACTGCTGCCGTTGTACCAGACAAATTAACTCCATCTTTACGTATCTGTGTAGAGCCATTGTCCGCTTCAGCAGAAGAACGAGGAGGAGAAGACGCAGGAGTCAGTTGATCCAGCAAGATTTTTTTCTGTTTAGAGAAATAAAAAACCAAATGAAAATGTTTAATGTGTTTAAGGAGTCTGAAAACTGTTAACATCTTCCTGAATGTGTGTAATATGTGTGCAGGTTTAGTTTGGAGAAGAGGAGTCTGAGGGGGAGACCTCATTGCCCTCTACAGCTACCTGAAAGGAGGTTGTAGAGTGGTGGGTGTTGGCCTCTTCTCCTCAGTAACTAATGACAAAACCAGGGGAAAGGGTCTGAAGTTGAGGCAGGGGAGGTTTGATTGGATATTAGGAAGAAATTCTTTCCAGAAAGAGTGCTGAGGCACTGAAATGGCCTTCCCAGGGAGGTAGTTGGGTCACCACCCCTGAAGGCTTTTGAGAAACGTGTAGCAGGGTCCTGCTACAGTGGCCGGCATGGAGGGGGTTAGTTTGTGTTTGCTGATCAATCAGGTATTTAGGGACTCAGGTATTTAGGTTGTTTGTTGTTGTGGGCATGGTTGGACTCCAGGATCTAGAAGGTCCTTTCCAAACATGGTTACTCTGTGATTCTTTGAAGATAAGGAATAGGCTGCCAAGCGTTGGCGCTGGACTGTGAATGGCTTGAGTCAGACACTGAACCAAGCAGTGATGTGCTACTCATCAGGAACTGCCTGTGTATCTTAACACTGGGTGACAGAAAGGTCTCTCTTCATCCTTAACAGAGAATAAAAACACACTTGGGAAGTTTCAGCTTTTGATCTGACACTGCTGAAGGCCTGTCTGGAGCAGGGGCTCTTTGAGGCGTCAGTTGTCTGTCACCATGCTGCAAAACACGGGCCATTGAGTCGAGAGAGAAAAAGGAGGAAATGTGAAAAACACAGGCACAAAACCAAACTGAAACATTAACCTGTAGGACAGAAGAACTAGGCACCCTCCACACTAACACATGTGTATGGTGAAGCCAGCCAGCCTCTTCCTACCTGCTCCTTCCAAAGGGAAAGAAGGCATTTTGGAAATGCTGCTTGTCATGCTTGAGGATCTTACTGTGCAACCCCAACCTGTGACCCCAAAGCTGTGCTGTTCCATGGCGCAGGCCAAATTCCCAGCAGGTCTCAGCAGATCTGCTTGGTCAAGGTGTCAGCAGCTGGCCCCTGCCAGCTAGGAGGGCACTCCAGCTCTGTTTGCCTGCAGACAGTACTGCTCACAGCCTGGCACCACATGCACAACCTCACAGGCTTCACCCTGTCAAATTCAGGGTCAAATTCAGGGCTGTCGTGTTCAGTCCAACTAAGGCACCTCCGCAAGAAACTGTGGAGGGAATTCTTTGCATTGTTATGCAAAGTGGACTTTTAAAAGTAATGAAAGAGATGTAAAGAGATTTCTTCTTCATTATGACAGAGCACTGAGGGAGATAGAGAGCAAAACCTGACCTACATCTCACTACAGGAGAAAAATGACAAAACAGCTCCACAGCTGTATAACAAGAGTTAATACCTGCACAAGGACAACCATCACAGTGTAGCAGAGTTAAATGGTCAAAGAACCACAAGTGTCAGCATCCAGCACAGACCAAGCCCACTAAATACTCAGCTTTGGAACGACTACATTGCCTGCTCAAATGTGAAGCACAGTGACTTAGCCCAAAGGTCCAACCTCCTGCTTCATATCTGTGTCTGTATTGTGAGGTCTACAGGCTGAACAGCACTCCACATCGCATGCACCCACCCTGTCTGTGCACAACCTCACCTAGATCAAGTTGCAGAGCAACATATGCAGGTGGGTTTTAAATGTCTTCAGAGAAGGAGACTCCACAACCTCCCTGGGCAGCCCCTGCCAGGGCTCTGTCATCCTCACCATGAAGAAGTTCCTTCTCGGATTGATGTGGAACCTCCTCTGTTTCAGCTGACACCCACTGCCCCTTGTCCTATCATTAGATGACACTGAGCAGAGCCTGGCTCCATCCTCCTCACACCCACCCTTCACGTAGTTATCAACATTCATGGGGTCACCTCTCAGTCTCCTTTTTTCCAAGCTCAAGAGACCCAGCTCCCTCAGCCTTTCCTTATCAGATTGATGTTCTACTCCATCATCTTTGTGGCTCTGCGCTGGACTCTCCCCAGCAGTTCTGAGTCCTTCTGGAACTCAAGGGCCCAGAGCTGGACACGATATGCTGCCAGGTGTTAACAGTTCAGAGAAGAGACTGTACCTGCCTGTAACACCTGGGCTATTTAACCATGCACAACAGCAATCTGGGTAGATATGAAACAAACAAACAACAACCTTCTGCGGCATCTCAAAAGGCAAAGGCTAATGCAGTGAAATCGGCCAGTGACACACATCAAACTTAGGGTCTGTAAAACACAACCCTTAGTTGCCTGGTTCCACAGAGGACATCAAGATTGTGTAGAGAAACCACAGACTCACTGCCTCGAGACACTTAGTGTTAGCGATAACCACCGTTCCTCATGCAAATCCTGGAAGAGACTTCACACAGACCAGGTACAAAATGCAGTGCTTGCAAGCAGACACCTTCAGACCCCCAGCTTTCAGAGCCCAGAAGCCTTCTGTAAGGATGAGATGTCACACCTACTCTTTCAAAGGATACACAAAGCCCATCAAGGTATTTTCCATGAGATATAGAGAAGAAAACCCTTATATGGAAGCACACATCCTGCCACACAATATTGAGTTCCGTGCTCCCCTCAAAAGCCCACCAGGCTTATGGGGAACAGCTCATCTACCACCTGAATCTGGATCACAGAATCACAGAACATGAGGAATTGGAAGAGACCCTGAAAGATCATAGAATCATAGAATCATCAGGGATTGGAAGGGACCTCGAAAGATCATCCAGCCCAATCCCCGTGACACAGCAGGATCACCTAGACCAAGTCGCACAGGAACATATCCCGGAGGGTTTTAAACGTCTCCGGAGAAGGAGAATCCACAACCCCCATGGACAGCCCCTTCCAGTCATCCTCCCTGGGAAGAAGTTCCTTCTCAGACTGATGTGGAATCTCCTCTGTTCCAGCTTATACCCACTGCCCCTTGTCCTATCACTAGATAACACTGAGAAGAGCCTGGCTCCATCCTCCTGACATCTACCCTTTCCATATTTATCAACATTAATGAGGTCACCCCTCAGTCTCCTTTTCTCCAAGCTAAAGAGACCCAGCTCCCTCAGACAGAAGCACCTCTCTCCTCCTTAAATCCATGTCTTTGTGAACTTTTACACACTGAACAAAAGATAAAGCTGGAGCCCACCTGCATCAGTAGCCTACCAGAATGGATGGATGCCCAGCTGGAAGGGACAGGCAGCAGGGAACCCAGCGCTTGGCTTTCAGCTTCAGGTTTCCAGAACATTTCTTACCCTGTGGTCATCACTGCTTCCAGTTTGCTGCTAGAGCCTTCTGGCTGCTCTCTAACACTGCAGCCCTAGCATTTTACAGTGATCAGCACACGGAAAGGAGAAGTCCCACCCGCACCACTCCTCCACCCCTTTCCACACATCACTAGCAACAGACCCCTCAGCCCACAGTGATCCACACTGGAGGAGCAAACTCTCCAAAACTTCAACTCCTTTAAACCTAGGGAGAAGAGAGGAAAAAACCCAAAACAGAAAAGCCAGTGCCTCCCACTCAGTCTCCCAATGGTTCTAATGCAAATGTGGAAGTAGCATAGGAACAGACATAAATTCCCTCTGGAAAGACAGTGCAGGATTGCTACTTCCCCTTGAGAGCCTGTCATGGATGCCCATGCCTAAAAAAACAGACTACACTCCCATAATAATTCAAACTGCCCTAAATATGTCCTGCTGTGATGCTCTCCTTCCTTGCAGCAGCCCCAGCATCTGCACTTTTGTGGGGTGGAGCAGGCAAAAAAAAAAAGGAAGTGAGAGAGACAGGAGATGACTTAGCTGTCAATCAGTTTAGCAAACTGGACTGGCTCTTTCTGGGAGTGTTTAGCCACCAGTGTTGGTGTCACATCAGAGTGGGAAGCCAGGAGGGGTGACAGCAGTGCTAAGTTGTACTTGATCAAGCTCGACAGGGATTCGGGCAGAAAGGTATCACACAGAATTAAGCCCACATCTGGAAAGAACCTTCCTGCTTCACAGAATCACAGATCATTGGGGATTGCAAGGGACCTCGAAAGATCATCCGTCCAATCCTCCTGCCACAGCAGGATCACTTAGATCAAGTCACACAGGCACACATCCAAGCAGGTTTTAAATGTCTCCAGAGAAGGAGACTCCACAACTCCCCTGGGCAGCACCTTCCAGTGCTCTGGCACCCTCATTGAGAAGAAGCTGCTTCTCAGACTGATGTGGAACCTCCTCTGTTCCAGCTTAATCCCATTGCCCCTCATCCTATCACTAGATGATGTTGAGAAAAGCCTGGCTCCATCCTCCTGAAACCCACCCCTCACATATTTATCAACATTCATGGGGCCATCCCTCAGTCTCCTCTTCTCTAAGCTAAAGAGACCCAGCTCCCTCAGCCTCTCCTCATAAAGGGAGGTGTTCCACTTCCTTCATCATCTTCGTTGCTCTATGTTGCACTCTCTCCAGCATTTCTGTGTCCTTCTGGAACTGAGGAGCCCAGAACTGGACATAATACCCCAGATGTGGTCTCACCAGGGCAGCGTAGAGGAGGAGCAGAGCCTCTCTTGATCTGCTAACCACCCCGCTACTGCTAACCATCCACCCCAGGATGCTGTTGCCCTCCTTGCCCACAGGGCTCTACTGCTGGTTCCTGGCCATCCTGCTGGCTACCAGGACCTTCCAACCTAAGCCATTCTGTAATTCCATGATGAGGGGGTATCTAAGAAACCCATCTGGCAAATTCAGCTGTACATCTACGCTGGCTAAATTCTGCAATGAAGCCCTCACTGTTTCTAGTCCTTTGTTTCTAAGCACAAAACAAGAATAATTGTGATTCTGTGAATAATAATAAACAATGTAAAACGACACAAACTATACATGTGGTTCAGAAACAAATATCCCCAGCTAAACACCCTAAAGGCTTCTCTGTCTCTTCTGTTTTCACTGGAAATGGCTATTCCAGAACAGTATTTTTCAACAACAACATCTCACTCACAAATAAATGAGTATTCGTGTTCTGGAATCAAATAATCTGCAGACATTTATAATGGTCCACTCCAGAGTGGCTGTTCTAGACTTTTTTCTTTCAATCAGTTGCTGGAAACAGTAAAGCCTTGAAGGCTGAAGACAGAAAATTAAATACAATTGAAAAGAAAAAGTAAATCTCACTACAAAATTCTGCAATACAAAGTAAAGTAGTAGATGAGGACTAACCTTTTTTCCAGGTTTTAAACTTTTTTTCCTTGTTTTAAGATTTTCAGTATGAGAGGTGCTTTTTGTCAGGGGAATATTTTTAGGAGACCTGCCCTTCTTTGGAACTGCAGACTGTCCAGGGGGTTTGCCCCGACCTGGTTTCCTGCCCCGCTGCGCTGCTGGTACCGGAGCAGATTTCTGTGGAGACTGCATTGAACGTCGGGTCACTTTGGAAGGGGAAGATTGGATTTTTGCACTGCTCTTTGTAATGGAAACTGAGGAAAAACAAAAACAAAAGGGAAGGGGGGGAAAACCTCAAAATGAACGATGGAAAGCAAATTTTCTAACAAAGGCTTAAATAAAATAAAAATGTAGCGCACACTTTACATTGTAAAAGAAATATACTTGGATATCTTGAACTTAAATGGTTGGCAGGAAAAGACACACCTTCATTAAAGCCAAAGAGAGAAGCTGTTAGACCCATTTTTAAAGGGACTTTCCTAAGAGAAAAGCATTCAAATAGAAAAACAGTAGTTAATCCACTCACCTTATAAATGCTCCCTATCATTCTGTTACAGTAACACATCCATACAGTGCCATTCATCAGAAAGGCCTTGGATTCTATAGCCCATAATACATCCTTGCTCCTCTATGAGCAGGTTCCATGATTGTTAAGACATGCCAACTACCTCCAAACCAATTTTGAGCATCAAAGAAAACCAGCCTGCTGAGGATGAGGCTGATGGTAGGGAAACTAATGAGCAGAGAAGTTAGGTCCACACAACAGTGTGCAGATTTTTCTACCTGGAGCCACACAGGCTTCAACTTTTGTTTGAAAGAGGGACTTGTAAAAAATCAACCATGGTGTCATTGTCTTTCATACTCAACGTTGAAGTGATTCTCTGTCAAATCTCCCATTTCAAGACAAACTGCATGAAGATCAACAAGGGCGAGAGCAAGGTTCTGCATCTGGGTCGAGGCAATCCCATGCACCAGTACAGACTGGAAGGAGAAAGGATTGAGGACAGCCCTCAGAAATAGGTCTTAGGGGTGGGGGTGGACCAGAAATTGAACAGGAGCCATCAGTGTGCACGTGCAGTCCAGAAAGCCAACCGTGTCCCGGGCTGCATCAAAAGAAGCAGTGACAGTTGGTTCAGGGAGATGATTCTCCCTTCCCTACTCTGCACTTGTGAGATACCACCTACAATCCTGTGTCCAGTTCTGGAGTTTCCAACATCAGAAGGACACAGAGCTCCTGGAACATGTCCAGAGGAGAGCAATTCAAATGATCAAAGGGTGGGAGCCCCTCCTCAATGAGGACAGGCTGACCAAGTTGGGGTTGTTCAGCCTGGAGAAGAGGAGGCTCCTAGGTGACCTTCTAGCAGCTTTTCAATCTCTGAAGGAAGGGGGCTACAAGCTGTGGGAGGGCTTTTGACATGGGTGGCAGCGAGAGGACAAGAGAAAAGGGTTCCAGACTTGAAGAGGGGAGATTGAGGTTGGCCATGAGGAAAAAACTCTTTGCTGTGAGGGTGGGGAGATGCTGGAACAGCATTGCCCAAGGCAGTTGTGGTTGCCCATCCCTGGAAGTGCTGAAGGCCAGGTTGTCTGGGGCCCTGAGTAACCTGCTGTAGTGAAGGTGTCCCTGCCTGTGCAGGGGGGTTGGAACTAGATGATCTTTAAGGTCCCTTCCAACCCTGGCCATTCTGTGATTCTATGAAAAAAACAGATCAGTGTATGCAGTGACTCTACAACAATGTGGTGTGAAGCTGCAAGATGTAATCAGAGTTCACTGAACAGAACTTACTTATCAATCTTTTCCACCCAACCCACTCTTCTCTGATGTAATAATGATTCTATCATTTTTACCATTCTCTTTGCAACAGACAGATTAAAACACTAGGATGCCAAACAGAACCTATGGATAAGGACACACCCTCAATGATACCACACCAAGGTACAGCATCAACTACAGCCAACAAAAAGCAACTGCTAAGCCCCAAAGTCCAACAAAATGTGTAGCTGATGTGGTGATGTCAGGTCACAGGCTGGACTTGATGTTCTCAGAGGTCTTTTCCAGCCTCAGTAATTCTGTGATTCTGTGAATATTCTGCTTCGCTGGTCTGCAGGCACATAGGTGTGCAAATTGTGAAAGAGGTTAAGCTGAAGATGAAAGCAAAAGATACTGTGACACCTAAGCAACCTTGTGAGAGGTGTGGGAAAGAAACACAGAAGATATCAGAAGTGATCTGAAGCATTTATGCTAAAATTAGATGGTTTTCTAGCACCACACTGACCTTACCACAGCTTTTCACATCTGGCTGCTGCTGATGAAATTTTCCAATTTCAGCCTAACCTTAAGTAAGTATGAACATCAAGTGACACAACCTGGAAGCACTGCAATCAGGGTTCCAGCAGGCTTTGCCTGTGTCAGTCACTAAAGACTGCAGAGTAAAAGTCACTCCAGACTAAACACAGAGCACAGGGGACAGGTAGCAGTTTCTTTCTTGGACTTTGATAAATGACAGAGTCACAGAACATTAAAGGATTGGAAGGGACCTCAAAAGATCATTCAGTCTAATTCCCCCATGAGAGCAGGATCCCCTAGACCAAGTCACACAGGAACACATCCAGGTGGGTTTTAAACATCTCCAGAGAAAGAGACTCCACAACTCCTCTGGGCAGCCCTTTCCAGTGCTCTGTCACCCTCACTGGGAAGAAGTTCCTTCTGATATTGATGTGGAACCTCCTCTTTACCAGCTCACTCCTGTTGCCCCTTGTCCTATCATTGCATGACACTGAGCCGAGCCTGGCTCCATCCTCCTGACACCCACACTTTCACATATTTATCAACATTCATGAAGTCACCCCTCAGTCTCCTTTTTTCCAAGCTCAAGAGACCCAGCCCCCTCAGCCTTTCCTCATCAGGGAGATGCTCCACTCCCTTCATCATCTTTGTGGCTCTGCAGTAGACTCTCTCAAGCAGTTTTAGGTCCTCCTTGAACTGAGGGGCCCAGAACTGGAACCCTGCTTCTAAACCACCTCAGCATGCTGTTAGCCTTCTTGGCCACAAGGGCCCATTGCTGGCTCCTGGTCATCCTGCTGGCCACCAGAACCCCCAGGTCCCTTTCTCCTACACTGCTCTCCAACAGGTCATTCCACAACCTACACTGGTACCTGGGGTTGCTCCTGCCCAGATGCCAGACTCTACACTGCTCTTGTTCATTCAGTTTCTCCTTGCCCAACTCCAGTCTGCCCAGGTCACGCTGAATTTGAAACGTTCCCTTAAAATATTAGTATGTTGAGGTTTTCTAGTAAACAAACAGAACACAAAACTCAAGATATATTGAATAGGAGATCTTGAAGAAAAAACAGCCTTTAAAATTGAGTAGCAGTGTTTCTGTCTAGCTCCGTGAGTGACACTCACCCTAAGAATCCCAGCACCTACTTTTACAGCTGCTACTTTAACTCTGGATTTTTATTCAGAGCTATTAAGTATTTGCAATAGAAAATGTCACTGGAAGACGAAAGACACGCTGCAAACAGACTGACACACATTTGTTTAAGCCCGTAGGAGCACTGACATCCGTTGCTATTTATCTGATTCGGTTACTAATCTAATATTCCTAAATGGCAGTTCAGAAGAAATCTCTTCATTATGGCTCCTTGCAACCCTAATACGTCAAATGCAGACATGATATCCCTGGGTATCTGAGAAGGACCACCTTCAGGACGTGCACAGCAATCTCCTTCCTTCTACTTACGCACGCCAAAACTTATTTTCATGCGCAGTGCCAGCTTAAAATAAGAATGAATATAATTCGAACCAAATGCTGGCAGAGCATTGCTCTTATGCCTCTGGATGCTGGCGTTGAGCTGTACGTGTGGAGAGCAAACAACGCCAGCCATCGTACGCTGCACGATGCAGTGCTGTATATTGCAACCCGTGAAGCGCAGCTACCTGCATGTTCAACAAAACAGTCGTGACCTCCGAGAGAAATGCTGCCTCACAAACCCATCGTGCCTCTGCCCGTGCTGAAGTCTAGCACAGTCATTCCTGCTCTCCCGCGGTAAAGACACAGCTGAGGTTAAACACGCAGCTCGCTGCAACGTCAACAGGTTCCGGGAGCGCAGGTATGAGTTTCAGGACGCTGGGCAATCCCTACTCCCTTCCAGAAGGACATTTCCCCAGACAAAGAGTAACAACGCAAACAGCTCCAACCACTTCACGCTGCCCTCTTGAAACACACACATCAAGTACCCTCATCTCAGCATCTTCCTACCTGCATGCGACAGAGGACCAGATATTACCAGCGTTAACCATTAAGGGGGGGGGTCAGGTCCCATTTGGTGTTTTTCCTTCTGTCTAAGGCTGAAGCGGCTGTTTTCAATAGGCAGGACTGTAACAAAGCCCACGGTGCCTGGGCAGCCTCTCGGAGATAGCAGCAAATGAGGAGGCTGCTATTTGCATTTGTTGATTTAAGAGAGGATGGGGGTTGAGCAGGGGAGTGGGAGTCTGCTAAAGTAATTCCCGTATCGTCTGTGGGCTGTATTGACAGTGATCATCAGTCACCTGCTTACACTTCCTTCACCCCGGCCTTCAGAGGGAGACCAAAGGTTACACTGGGTCACAGGATCTGGAGGGAAATGAAAAGACATGCAAAACCGAGCTGCCAACCCCACAGCATCTGTAGACAGAGTTATCCCCACTAGGCCACATGTTCCAAAAACTAAGACGTTTTAATAGTCTCATGAGAACTTGTTAAAATATAACGACGAAGAGAATAGAGAGGAAACACGCCAAGCTCTGCTTGCAATTACTGCAGTATTTAGGCTGGGATATTTACAACCAAAAAAAGCACATTTGCCTTTTCAGGATGCTGCTTTGCATCACAAAGGACTTTGCATTTGCACAAACAAAATCGAGCAGTTGTGTCTGTTGCTCTTCAACACAAACACCCACCGGACTGGGACACGCTGCACGGAGTCTCTTGTTTACACCCAAAAAAGCTGCACCCACATCCTCAGGAACTGAAGAGCAGAGATCACACCGCATGAATGTACCTCACCACAGTAATGTCAGCAGCTAAGCGGCTTTTCCAGCGTCCACAGACGTAGTAGAACTTCTACGGCCGTGTTAGTGAGGGCTGTAGGTGAGAACCTTCGCACAGCACACGGCAGCTTTCATACTGACAACATGGCTCGTTGGAAACATCACCTTTGCTTGCCCCCCGCCCCAGTCCCCAATCTCTCTGTGAGAATCCCAACACCCACAAACTTTGCATCCAATGTATGCAAGAGAAACCCCACATCCAATACACCTTGGAACTTAGAGCCTGAAGATGCACTGCCACAAGCTGGTCCTCATTCAGGCACTGCCACAAGCTGGTCCTCACTCACACAGGCAGATCCACTGGAGTCCACTGAGCTCATTTACATGAGAAGGACATGAAAGATTAGACTGCAGGCGAGGGCCAAATTGTGCTTGGAGAAGCAGAAGGACTGCCCAGACACACACAGAACTGCAAAATCTGATCCCAGAATGTTATCCCCAGGATCTCTTGCTAGAACAAGACAGATGGTTAAGACAACAGAGAAATCTGAAGCTACTCAAACCTCCAGCACTTGGGAAGAGGATGACACGGATGACACGGATGCCTGATTTCTCCTGCAATTCTAACTGGTAAAATTCCCTCCACGAATCCACAGTGACAGTTTCACTCTGTTTTTAGGGAAAGCAATTGGGGGGGGGGGGAAGCTCAGAACATCAGAAACCTACCACTCAGTTGCTGTCACAGAGCAGCCATAACAAGACAACATTTCAAGAAGCTGAAGTGGAATGACATGAAGCAAGATAGGGACCCTTCCAGCAGCACATTCTGTGAAGACACCACTGCTACCCCAGGTGAAAGCACCAATCAGGGCAGTAGAAACTGTAATTCAGTGTTTGAAGCAGCATTTCTTTCAAAGCAGAAATGATCCTGTTCGTAATATAGGGTTGTTCCTATGCTCCCACTGGGATGCAGACTGGATGTTCTTCTGAGGATATAAAGACCTGGTCCATCTCATATCCACAGATAGAAATGAGACAAAGAGCTTCATGTTATCATTAAAAAATACAGGCTGCTGTAAGTCCCAGGCAACTAGCAACAGGACAAGAGGGCAGGGCATGAAGATGCACCAGGGAAGGGTTAGGCTGGATGTTAGGAAGCCCATCCTCACAGAAGGGGTGATCAGACACTGGAATGGACTGTCCAGAGCAGCGGTGGAGTCCCCATCCCTGGAGGTGTTGAAGGACAGAACAGCTGTGGCACTCAGTGCCCTGGTCTGGCTAATGTGATGTTAGGTCCTGGGCTGGGCTGGGTGACCTCAGAGGTCTTTCCCAGCCTCAATGACTCTGTGAAAGAGATTGAGCAACTTACCCTAAATCCATGTGAGCGTTCCACAGCAGAAGTAATGGAAATATCCCTTCTGATTTCTAGCCCCGGATTTTAACTATAAAATTAACCGTCTTTATTACAGTAAATTATTATCATGATAGTTTTGACAACCAGCGAGGAGGTGGAAAAGATTAGCAATTTTTCAAAACATCTTACTGCCAAGGATTATAAAAATTTATGTCCTTATGTCTCAATTGAACAAGCGAGCCGTACAAAAGCCTAAATACGTATGGCAGAATCACAGAACGTTAGGGATTGGAAGGGACCTCGAAAGATCACCCAGTCCAATCCCCCTGTCACAGTAGCATCGCCTAGATCAAGTCGCACAGGAACATGTCAGGCAGGTTTTAAACATCAGCAGAAAAAAGACTCCACAGTCCTCCCGGGGCAGCCCATTCCCAGGCTCTGTCACCCTCACTGGGAAGAAGTTCCTTCTCATATTGATGTGGAACCTCCTCTGTTCTAGCTGACACCCGCTGCCCCTTGTCCTATCACTGGATGTCACTGAGCAGAGCCCGGCTCCATCCTCCTGACATCTGCCCTTTCCATATTTATAAACCCATGTCACCTCTTTCTACCTGCACTCAGATTACTTCTTGGTTAAGAGGTAGCTGTGGGATGCTAATGGGTAGGTTGCCATGACACAACACCAGGTAAAAGTCATTATTTTACTATCTGAAAAGCAACACTGCACTTGGAAACTTCAACATACACCTTGGCAAGACATTGATATTACAGCTTGCAAAGTTCTTTCATTCTAGGTCTTCACTTCTGCTACCAGGGAAAAAAAGTCTCTTGATACCTTCTATGAAAAATCCTAGATGTTGCACTGGGGGAAATGGTTTAGTGGAGATGACTGGGCTAGGAAAAGTTGGACTTTATGATCTTGAAGGTCTCTTCCAGTTGAACCTATTCTTCTATCCATCCTTTCACAGCCCTGAAAGGTGAAACAGAGCCCTCTAAGCAACGGAAGACAAACCCAGAGGAAAGGAAAGCAATTCTTTCCTAGTTACTTCTCCAGCAGCATTGCAGCATCTTCAATCCCTCACCGCCACCCAGAGTCTCTCACACTCTCAAGAGACAGGCATGACAGCACCTACAGAACAGACCTGTGAAAATACTGATTAAGCTACATCAAACCCCACTGCTCTCCAAACTAACACATAACAATTCCAAAAACCCAGCTTTTAACAGGCCAGCTTGGGTAGGGGGCATGTGGGTGTGGGGGCTACAAGTGAAACAAAAGACAGCCTCCTGGAAAGATCTCTCCAGTTCATCTCCATAAAGGGAGAATTCTGGAGACACCACTTCAACCTTCAACAAAGCGTTGCCACTGCAACCGCGTGGCAAAAAGAAGGGTCTCTATTTAGTCAACAAACTGAGAAAAGCAAACACTTGATCACCTATCAAAGCAGCACAGACTTGAGTTACCTGAAGACAGTTTAGCTGTGCTGATGATCACAGAATCACTGAATTACTGAGGCTGGAAAAGGCCTCTAAGATCATCAAACCCAGCCTGTGTGACCTGACATCACCACAACCTAGATCAGTGCCACAACCACTAACTGCCACAGCCAGTCTGTCCTTAAACACCTCCAGGGATGGGGACTCCACCACTGCCCTGGGCAGTGTCTGATCACCCTTTCTGTGATGTCAATAAACATGGCAAAATCTAACTCTGCTCACTGCCAGGAGTTTGAACGTGTTGATTCAGGCTGCCCAGGGGGGTTGTGGAGTCTCCTTCTCTGGAGATGTTTAAAACCCACCTGGATATCTTCCTGTGCCACTTGGTCTAGGTGATCCTGCTCTAGCAGGGGGATTGGACTAGATGATCTTTCAAGGTCCCTTCCAGTCCCTGATTAAATATTGGAAGGGGTTGCCCAGGGAGGTTGTGGAGTCCCCTTCTTAACCATGGCGAATCAGACTTGACCTGAAGCACTGAGGAGTTGTTCACGTACAATTCCAAAGACAGCAGAAATGTGCTTTCTGCATGTGTCTGCTTGAAGGACTGTGACCTGCTCGTGAGAAGAAGCTGGCTGCACCGAGAGAAAAACAAAACCTCCAGCGGTATGAAATGGCACCACTTCAGCATTTGGGGTTTTTTTATATAATGAAACTTAAGAATTACCACGCTTATCTGATTATTTTTTTGGCTGCTCTGAACAAGGCCGAGTCTTTTCATGAATCCTTCTGTGGCTCTAATGTTTCAACCATTCTTTTATCTGCAAACACACGGGGAGTTGTACCGAAGTTGATGCTGATGTGCACAGCGCAGCTATTTGGACCTAACTTCGTTACTAATGACAGAGAAGGGCGTCTCCACTAAGGAGCCTGGGAAAAAATCTGCACAAAGTAATCAGTAAGAACACATCTGAAAATTAAATAAAGCAATCCTAAGAAATCGTAAGAGACAAATCAGATACTTCTACATCTGAGCCTCTACTTCTCTTATTGCTACAGACAGCTTTTGAAGGAGACCTTTAACATCACCGGCGAATCAGCGTAATGAAAGAAGATTGCTCTTACAGACAATGAATGTGCTGAAGGGGGAAAAAAGCAATGAGGGGACCAAATGTGGAAGTGAGAGAGACAGAGGAGAAGGAAGAGGACTAAAGATAAAAGTATATCACTTCCTTTATTGAGATAACTACGTCATCCTTCACTGCTCGCCCAGATTCTCTGCTGCGCAACACAGAGAGCAGTTCCTCCTTCCTAAGTTCCTGCATCACCTTTATCCACCAAAAGATTTGGCTCTGTAGGACTGTGGGGATCTAGAAGCTGATCCCTTTCCAGATGTGTGTTCACATCTCCCTGATAGATATTGTGTTAAACTGGAACCAATCTTTGAGGGTGAAACCACCAGCATTTCCCACATGGCTTGTATCTGGTTGTTCTTTTTTTTTCCTCTTTTATGGAAAAGGTTTTATTTCTATTCTCAGTCAAACAGTGGATTGCCTAAGTTACTTCCATTTGCATGTAAAGACCAAACAGTAAAGTGAACTTACATAGAAACAGCAAAGACAAACAGCTCTAGCAGCCTCCAGTCACCTGTCATTTACTTCAATGGTAAGCCACAGATCACAGAATGATTGAGGCTGGAAAAGACCCCTGAAGGTGTCTAAGGACTGTGGCCATTGGTGCCCAAGTTTGGCTAGTGTGGTGATGATGTTAGGTCACAGGCTGGGCTTGATGATCTCGGAGGTCTTTTCCAGCCTCAATCATTCTGTGATTCTGTATGGATAGAACATCTGGTATTTGTACTAGTCAGTTGTTAAAATCTCTTGCACAGAAGAAAGGTGGTCAACTTCAAAATCAATGCAATGAGCTGGGGTAGAACAAGCCATGGCTTTTGTAAAAAAAATTCACATCTCACAAATCTATTATTAATTTTTTAAGGAATCAATAAGCAAGCAGACAATAGGCAGTCAATTGATGCGGTCTACGTATTTGCACTTGAAAAGACCTCACACTACAATTTCTTACAAAAAATCCCTATCTGGCAATGGGAACGAGGGAAGACCCTCATGATCCTTCCAAAGAATTTACTGGAAAATACCATACTGTGGCCAGGAATAAACAGACAAGTTTCCACAGGCAAGAGAAGACTCTAGAGAAATCCCGATGAGACTTTCTCTTGGGCTTGTGCCTTTGGATTCATACAGAATCTAGGACAAAAGTAAAGCATGAGATGGAAACAACTGCTGAACCATTACTTCAGTCAGTAAAGAAGTATAAAACGATCTCGTCAAGCCAAGCAGTTGCTCAGCAGAGAAAGAACAGACAAAATTCAATGCAAAGTGTTTTAAAATAATCCAGTTCCTGTGATCGATGATGAGCTACTAGCTGGGATATGCAGAAATTACATTCTAGAATGAAGTATTTCTATGACTGTGTTAGTTCACTGCTCAGTATCAATCCAAAAATCCGAAATACCAATTCATAAATAGTTATAGAAGGAACAGAATAACAAACCCAACCACCGCTACGCCACTAAACAGACTGGGCACTTCTGGTTCCAGGGGCATAAAAGCACCACAGCTGAAATGCAAACAGAACAGAATCGTAGACTCATCACGGCTGGAAAGGACCTCCAGGATCATGCTGAAGTCCAGCCCTCATCTCAACATCTCCCTAACTCCTAAACCATGGTCTCAAGTGCTCTGGCTACTTGGTTTTTAAACACCTCCAGAGATGGGGACTCTACCACTAGCCTGGGCAGCCTGTGCCAGTGTCCAAACACCCTCTCAGGAAAGAACTTCTTCCTAAGATCCCATCTAAACCTCCCTCGATGCAACTTGAGGCCATTTCCCCACATCCTGTCATTAGTAATTTGGGAGAAGAGAGCAGCACCAGCCTTGCTACAACCTCCTCATGTAGTTGTAGAGAGCAAGAAGGTCTCCTCTCAGCCTCTTCTCCTCTAGACTCAGTAACCCCTGTTCCCCCAGCCGTTCTCCACAGAGCCTGTTTTCCAGCCCTCTCCCCAGCCTCGTTGCCCTTCTCTGGCCCCACTCCAGCCCCTCAGTGTCCTTCTGATACTGTGGTGCCCAAAACTGGACCCAGTACTCAAGATGCAGTCTCATGAGTGCTGACTACATCAGGTTTGCTTGTTCACTAAAACCTGAGTATTTTGGGACATTTTTTCTGTCATTCAACTACCGATTCAACACATGCAAACGCTTCAAGAGAGGAAGCTATAAAGCACAATGATATTTCTCATTATAGTCATTCTGGAATCTAAGCCACAGTCAATTATTTTCACTTTCTACTGCAGTAACTCAAGGCAGAAATACTAAACTAACCTGCAGGAAAGAAGTCCACACCAGAATAACACCGTAATATTTCACGTGCATCCCTGCAGTACAGTATCTGTCACACTTTCTTCCTTAACAGGAGTAGTCAATGTTAATGTGACTTAATGAAGAATCCTGACAACATTATCATAGTTCTGACTTGAAATGACTTGATTACACTCTCCTTGAAGCTATTATTTACATCTTAATAAAGGACTATCATTACGGTTCTTTAACGGCTCTAAGGCGATCAAGTAACAGTGAAAAAAAAACCTGAGAGCAAAAAATACTTCATCTCACCCTGTAAATTTGACAAGTGCCTATGAGATGCATTAACAACGCATAAAATAGAATCACACCAAGCAAAATTGAAAGAACAAACTCTTTATTCTCAGAACGGGGGAGAAGAAGAAGCACACACTATTTTTATTTTAACTGCGAGTCTGGAAGAAACTTAGTTCTGGGTTTATTGATGGCTAAAGTGTTATTCAGAGAATCACAGAGCATTAGGGATTAGAAGGGACCTTGAAAGATCATCTAGTCCAATCCCCCTGACACTGGATCACCTAGATCCAGTCAAACAGGAACATGTCCCAGCACTGGAAGGGGCTGCCCAGGAGGGTTGTGGAGTCTTTTTTTCTGGAGACATTTAAAACCTGCCTGGATGTGTTCCTGTGTGACTTGGACTAGGTGATCCTGCTGTGTCAGGGGATTGGACTGGATGATCTTTTGAGGTCCCTTCCAATCCCTAATGATTCTATGATTCTAAGATTCTTTACTCACCTAATGCCAGCTGTGAAAATGCTCACCGTAAGAACAAATTATTCAGGTCAACAGTATCAAAGTAATGTTTTCTCTCTTTAAAAAGCTCTCATCCTCTTAAATTTGAAGGGAGTGAGGATAGAGGAGCCCAAAGAGTTTGACAGAAAAGCCTGACTCTAGAGAAATAGCACAAAAGGTCACCTGTAGCTGAGGGATTTACATTCAAGAATCTCTCTCTTTATTCCATTTCCCTTCTTTCTAGCCCAGTACAAACGTACACACACAGCTTTACATATACAACTATCACAGAATCATAGAATCATCCAGGTTGGAAAAGACCATTGAGTCCAACAATCAACCCTACTCTACCAGTTCACCCCTAAACCTGAAAACCAACACTGCATCTAAGCCACTTTTAAACACATCCAGGGACTCAACCACCAGCCTGGGCAGCCCATTCCCATGCCTGACCACTCTCTCCATGAAGAATTTGTTCCTGATGTCTAATCTAACCCTATCCTGTGAAAGCTTGAAGCCCTTTCGTCTGATTCTGTCGCCAATTACCTGTGAGAAGAGACCAGCACCAACATCTGTACAATGTCCTTTCAGATAGTTGTAGAGAGCGATGAGGTCTCCCCTCAGCCTCCTCTTCATCAAACTAAAGAGCCCCAACTCTCTCAGCCTTTCCTCAGAAGATTTATTCCCCAGGCCCTTCACCAGCTACGTTGCCTTCCTCTGCACTTACTCCAGCACCTCCACATCTCTCTTATATTGAGGTGCCCAAAACTGGACACACTACTCATCAGTGCCGAGTACAGGGGAACAATCACCTCCCTGCTCCTGCTGGACACACAGTTTCTAATACAAGCCAGGATGCCATTGGCCTTCTTGGCCAACAAAGCCAAGCTTCAATCACAATAGCTGTACATCATAAGGCGCTGTGGTCATCAGTTAAATGGCCTCTATTAACCCTACCCTACCTACAAACATCCTTAAAGCCCTGAGGATGACAATGCATGCAGGATAGGCAGTTTCAGGGCAGAATTCTGGATGAAGGAGGAAGCACCAAATACACAGTTTAAACCTTTAATCATCACAGAAGCAAAGCCTCCTTCACTTTTGTAGCATTTAGAAGTCCTGCTGCACCCAATTTTCAGTACAATGAAACAGAAGCATTTAACCACCTACAATGCAAACAGCAAACCTAGCTTAAATCCAAGATTCCTCACAAGCACTCAAAAATGAAAGATTATTAAAAGCCCTTCCAATAGTGTAAAAAACCCCCCATAAAACACGTTCCCAGGGTTCCTATGAACAGACAAAAATTACTTCCCAGAAAGCATCCTATTAGCGTTAAACTACATAAAGAAAATTTAGCATTGCATCCTCAGCAGCTACTCACAAATCAAATTTTCAGTGTTATCTGCACACAGCCAGCTGGGTTTTAAAATCCTGCTGTAATTGAGGGGAAAAATAATTAAGCAATATTATTAGTCACCTTACCATTGTTCCCTGGTGGTTGTAATGCATCTCCTGTCAAGCTGCACCATCCAACTGGGAAAATATCACGAGAATCACATCTGCACCAGTAGTCAAACGCTCCTCTCCAGCCATCAAATTTAACGAAAACTTCGTCTCCTTTAACATCTCCAATGGTTGCTGGGCAGATCAAGTAAGGGTTCTTTCTGTCTATAGCTTCAAGTTTCATTCCGACTTTAAAGCAGTTGGGCACAGGTTTTGGTGGTTCCTGCAAAAGCAAGGATGGCAGAACATTCCCATTTCTATGGCCTCTTAAAACATAATAGTAAAAAGAAACCCCACTAGTTTTTCTCCTTGAACATCCTAGCAGCTTTCCAATCTCTGAAGGAAGGGGGCTACAAGAAAGCTGGGGGAGGGCTTTTGACACAGGTCCATAGCGAGAGGACAAGGGGAAAGGGTCCCAGACTTGAAGAGGGGAGATTAAGGTTGGACATGAGGAACAAATTCTTTGCTGTGAGGGTGGGGAGATGCTGGAACAGGTTGCCCAAGGAAGATGTGGCTGCCCCATCCTTGGCAGTGTTGAAGGCCACGTTGGCTGGGGCCCTGAGTAACCTCCTCTAGCAAAGGTGTCCCTGCCTGTGCAGGGGAGTTGGAACTAGATGATCTTTAAGGTCCCTTCCAACACTGGCCATTTCATGATTCTATGAGCCTTCTTATGCTCACTACTCTTAAAAAAAACATTGTAAGGAAAGGAAAGGAAACTTACTCGTATTTCAAATTTGCTTCTGCACTACAACAAATGTGCATTCTGTTCCCACAAATGCAGCTGGAATAATTTGCAAACATCTCCGTGACGGAAAGACCCTGCTAAAAGTGTTTACATAAGCAGTAGGTTGCACCTAGTACATTATGTCTGGGCAGCCAGACAGCAAAGACACCAAAATGAAATTATTACATGCTAATAAAGAGGAGGAGGCTTGCAGGGAACGGATATTTCTGGGGACTGATAACTGTCTGGTAAAAGCTTCACCTCCCGATTAATCCATGAAAAATTCATCAGCATCAGACATTATTTATAGGCCTTTTAACTCAGCTGGCCTTACACCAATTCCAAGTGGACAAAAGAAAAACCAGAACTCAAGTCAATGTTACCAGCATCCCCACAGCAGGAGCTGTGACCTGATGGAACCTGAATTACCATCTCAGGAACCTCATTATCCAAAAGCCATCCTAGAAGTCCAGGTGGGGTAGTACAGGGGAGCACGGGCCATCGCATCTCGGGCAATTTACATAATCTAATATTAAAAATGTGTATCATGATACGAAATTAACATGCAAGCAATGTGACTGCAGGTCTGAACCCTAACTGATTGGCTGACATACTTGTCAATGTTTTTTCAGAAGGTCATGTAGTGCTAGGATGAGGGATAACGGCTTTAAACTGAAAGAGTGTAAATATAGATTAGATGCAAGGAATAAATTCTCCACTGTGAGGGTGCTGAGGCACTGGAACAGGTTTCCCTGAGAGGCTGTAGATGCCCCCCTCCCTGGAAGTGTTCAAGGCCAGGTTGGATGGGGCTCTAAGCAAACTGGTCTGGTGAGGGGTGTCCCTGTCAACGGCAGTGGCACTGGAAGTAGGTGACCTTTAAGGTCGATTCCAACCCAAACCATTCTATGATGCTGCGAATGTCACTCCCAGTGTCAAAGAACGAAGTCACTCAATGCGACAGCAAGGTTTTACCACCTCATCAAAAAATTGAACCAACAAGTCATTTCAATATTACTGTTTTTATCTAATTCTTCATGTTTCACAACAACTTGCTCCAGACTTACAATTAAAAAACTGAACAGCGTTTTCTGCTATTTCCAATGACTTTATCACTGAATTTTAAATGAGTCTGTGCACAGTTAAAACTTTTAACAACCTTTCCAAGCAGCACAGTATTCCAATGGCTTTTATTCCCCACTGTATTTTGTGTTACTCCTGTGCACAACCAGTGGAATGTGGTGCTGTTGAGACACGTGAGCTGCATCGTATCTTAGATTCATGAGACACAAAAAATGAGCTAACACCATTTTGCTAAACAGCACACCATAGATGTCAAGTAAAGAGATGCCCATCTCGATGGACTAGAAGCAGATTGCTTCCTCTCTATCTTTGTAGCTTGCCAAAACAATTCAATGTCATTTTAAATCAGTCTTCCTCTGCTTCCTGTGCTCCACATAACTGGGCAATAGCTACAGAATCACAGAATCATTCTGGTTGGAAAAGACCCCTTCTGGGATCATCAAGTCCAACCATCAATCCTACTCTGCAATGTTCACCCTTAAACCACATCCCTCAACACCACGTGTAAACGATCTCTAAATACTTACAGGGATGTTGACTCAATCCCCTCTCTGGGCAGCCTGTTCCAGTGACTGACCACTCTTGATGTGAAAACATCTTTCCTCGTGTCCCCTGTTGTAGTTTGAACCCATTCTCTCATGTTCTATGACCAATTGCTTGTGAGAAGAGACCAGCATGAACCTCTCCACAACGTGTTTTCAGGTACTTGTAGAGAGTGATGAGGTCTCCTCTCAGCTTCCACTTCTTCAAACTAAAGAGCCCCAGCTCTTCCAGTCTCCCCTCATAAAAAAAACATGTAACCATGAACCAGTTGACAGTGGTTTACTAGCAGTTCCTTTCTTACCTTCTTAAAGAAAGCTGCGGGTGCCATTTCAGCTCCATTGAGAGTCCTTAAGAGAAACATTGGCCAAGAAGACGCATTCATCTGGAACCCTGAGTAACAAACAAACAGCCACAGTTTCAGTTTATGAATAAAACAGGAAAAAGACACGAAGTCTGGTTTACTAAGTCGCTCAATGCCTCTTCTATTTTGGACTTGGTCAAAATAAAAGGAGCCAGGAAGGAATAAACAGAGTCGCTGTCGGTGCAGAACGTCATGCAATACATTTCCATTCTGAGCGACTTGCTTGCACAAGCAGTCATCATTATCTGTGATCACAGAATCACAGAACATTAGGGATTGGAAGGGACCTTGAAAGATCATCCAGTCCAATCCCCCTGCTGGAGAAGGATCACCTAGATCAGGTCGCACAGGAACATGTCCAGGTAGGTTTCAACCGTCTCCAGAGAAGGAGACTGCACAACCTCTCCCTGTCTGGGACCTGACAGCACGCTAGCACAGGAGATCAGAGGGTTGTCTGCCACAGTTCCTGGTTCAGTAGAACTTCTGAACATAAGAGCAGAACCTACTTTTCAAGGTCTGCTTTTTGCTCTCATTGTAAAGAAATACCCTCTGCTTTAGCTTCCCTCGTTTATTGAACAGATACCCTTTCATTTCCTAGACTGCTGTAGTTTCTTTCCCAGGCCACAGACACAAAAAGAACAAGTAGTTCTCCCTCACCCATTACAATAAATAAACAGCCTTAAAAACCAAAGAACACACTAAGAGGGAAGAACAAAACCACAACTGTTTTAATAAATGCATGTATCATACTGGAAAACACAAACTGAAAGAAGTTTCCACTGAAATATTCGATGATTAACAACTGGAGCACAAATAATAATCAGATTTCTTTGGATGAACTACCTTATTCAAGCAGAACAAAGGTCTGCGTGAAAACACTCTCATTCCAGGTAATCATCCCTTAGAATCAACTACTTTCCAGTTAAAAAAAAATGAAAAATCCTTTGGCTTTCTGTGCTTTCCAAATGGATGTTTGAAAGTAGTAAGTAAGATAACAGACACAGGCTCCTAACTGTGTCCTTCAGCGGTTATGGGCCTGGCACAGTTCTGCAGAAAAACAGACATAATCGAGCAAATTGGAAAAATTTTCCACAGAGCAAATAGCACCAGGATGTGCCAGGAACTGATGAGTTCTATCACAACTGAGCCTCGACAATTCTCCTATAAACTAACTGGAAAAGTAGGGCTTTATCTGCAGTCCATGATCAGTTAAATAATTAAGTAATTGCAAAGTGTGTTATGTGCTGTAATGAGTCTTAACTAGTAGCTTTAAGCTATCTGCAGTTGAATAAACAGCTTTCAAGCTGGAGTTATCTAAGCAAAACTGAAATGAATGCAAAGCTCATATTTGATAAATGGTGTCATCACTGGACGACTGCTGAGCTGATTAGAAGCCCTGGTTTGATACCAGAGTCTCCATTCAACCTAAACACATGTGGCTGCTGAAGCACTTTGTTCCTAACCAGCTAGACCAGACAAGACATACACAAAAGACAAAGGAATGGCAGCTAAACAACACTATTAAGTTTATTTGACATTTAAGTCATTCACAGAATCACAAAATGAATTAGGATCATCCAGCACAGACCAGGACCTACCATCAACACATCAGCCAGAACAGGGCAGGCACTAAGGGCCACAGCCAGGCTGTCCTGAAACACTTTCAGGGATGGGGACTCCACCACTGCCCTGGGCAGTCCCTTCCAGGCTCTGAGCACCCTTTCCCTGAGGAAGGGCTTCATAATATCCAACCTAACCCTCCCCTGGCACAGCTTCAGGCCCTGCCTTCTCGTCCTGATGCTAGTTGCCTGGCAGAAGACCTGATCCCCACCTGACTACAACCTTCAGGGACTTATAGAGTGGGAGAAGGTCGCCCCTGAGTCTCCTCTTCTCCAGGTTAAACATCCCCAGCTCCTTTAGGCCTCTCCTCATCAGACTTTCCCTGCAGTCCCTTCCCCAGCCTCATTGCTCCTCTGGACCTGCTCCAGCCCCTCAAGCTCTTTCTTCAAGTGAGGGGCCCACAACTGCCCCCAGTACTCAAGGGGAGGCTTCCCCAGTGACCAGTACAGGAGGAGAATTACATCCCTAGTCCTGCTGGCCACACTGTTGGTGAAACAGGAATCCTGGTAAAAAAAAGAAAAAGTTGTTCTCATCAAAATTTCTTGAGAAGAGTAAGCTCTCCACAACAGAAAAGCCCAACCTCTGAAAAACAAAAGGATGGAAAAGGAACCTCTGCTGCATCAATCACCTTCTCCAAACCCTTGTACAACATGTGCATAATAAAACCCAGGTAACAATCAGGTAGGAGGAACTATGTGAGCTAATTATTATGATAGAAGCAGAACATTAGTATCCAGAAGGTTCCCTGCTACTCATGAAAAAAAAAAAAAATCATCAGTTGCTTAAATGTCTAACAGGAGGTAATTATACACCCAATTAGCTCCCAGCTTTGCCCAGGAACAGGATGCTGTACAACTGCCAGGAAGGCTTTTTCAAAAATCCATCTAGGTACGCCAGCATGCTTTAGTGCTGGAACTTAGCCTATCTCCAGAAAAAACTGAGGGCAGGAGGGACAAAATAACAGTGCTCACATTCCTTTCTGAATCCCAGCAATTGTGTGGAGGGCAGGTGAACTTACCTACCTGGGTGCTGCTTGTTGGGTGCTGCACTACAAGCAAGCAGCCTGACTGAATACTCTGCCCTGGTGAGACCACATCTGGAAGACTGTGTCCAGTTCTGGGCCCCTCAGCTCCAGAAGGACACAGAACTGCTGGAGAGAGCCCAGCACAGAGCCACAGAGATGATGATGGGAATGGAGCATCGCCCTGCTGAGGAAAGGCTGAGGGAGCTGGGTCGCTTTAGCTTGGAAAAAAGGAGAGTGAGAGGTGACCCCATTCATCTTGATAAACATGGAAAGGTTGGATGTCAGGAGGATGGAGCCAGGCTCTGCTCAGAGGCAACCAACAACAGGACAAGAGGCCATGGTGGAAACAGGAACAGAGGAAGTTCCACATCAGTATGAGAGGGAATGTCTTCCCAGTGAGGGTGCCAGAGCACTGGAAGGGGCTGCCCAGGGGGGTTGAGGAGTCTCCTTCTCTGGAGACGTTTAAAACCTGGCTGGACATGTTCCTGTGCTACTTGGTCTAGATGATTCTGCTGTGGCAGAGGGGCTGGACTAGATGATCTTTTGAGGTCCCTTCCAGTCCCTATCGTTCTGTGATTCTGTGAACAGGAGTAAGAACAGTATCCAAAGAGAAGGCACCAACCACTCTAGTAACAATCTTAATGGATTGATTGTCCCATCAAACATAACCCAAGTTGTTTTATGGATCAGACTGGTTTAGGAACACATTTGTGAAGCGCTGTGCTCCTGAACTGAAGCCACTGTAGGGTCATGTACCTGAAGGACTAGGTACACTCTTCTCTATTGCCAGCTTCTTGTACACTGCTATCACTGCATTCTTTCTGCAAGGTTATACCAAAAACTTCAGCGGTTAAACTGAGTCATTTCAAGGGGAAAAAAAAGAAATTAGAATATTTTCCCTTAGGTGCCAAGAATTTCTAGTGCTTTCGTTCAAAACATCTACAGTAAAGAAGGAAAAAAGCCCTTCTGGGCTCAAACTGTATCTGTTCATCCCAAGTATTTGTGTTGACTGGCACTCTGGTTGAATGGCTTGTTTCTAAAGCTGCACAACAGCACAAAAATTTGCCTTTGCAACCTGCTCCGGTGTATATTTGACTCTACAAGCAAACTAAGATTTGTAGCATAGTTTTAAAGCAATACCTTTAATCCTTCAAAGAGAAGAACCAAAACTAGTGTTCAGTTCTGGGCCCCTCAGGTCCACAAGGACATGCAGCTGCTGGAGACAGTCCAGCGCAGAGCCACAAAGATGATGAAGGGAGTGGAACATCTCCCTTATGAGGAGAGGCTGAGGGAGCTGGGTCTCTTTAGCTTGGAGGAGATGGAGGGGTGACCTCATTAATGTCTATAAATATGTCAGGTGTGGGTGTCAGGAGGATGGAGTCAGGCTCTTCTCAGTGTCATCTGGTGACAGGACAAGGGGCAATGGGTATAAGCTGGAACATAAGAGGTTCCACATAAATATGAGAAGGAACTTCTTCCCACTGAGGGTGATGGAGCACTGGAAAGGACTGCCCAGGGAGGTTGTGGAGTCTCCTTCTCTGGAGATGTTTAAGACCTGCCTGGATGTGTTCCTGTGCCACTTGGTCTAGGTGATCCTGCTGTGGCAGGGGGATTGGACTAGATGATCTTTCGAGGTCCCTTCTAATACCTAATGTTCTCTGATTCTGTGATAATTACAAGACTGGAAAACAGCAGCAATCTCTTTCTGCTTCGTTTCTTCTGTTAACAACATTATTTCATGTACCTTTTAAAAATTACAGAAGACAACAGGATAACAGGGGAGGTGGTGTTGCTCATGGAAGGCAAAAGAAATTCTGCACACTATTGGCACAGGAAAGCTACACCTCATCCACAAGCATCTGTTGTGCTCACCTACTAGTCAAAGATAAACCGATGTTCTCCAACATGTGTCAATCTGAGATATCTTATCACATGCAGCATCAGCTTGCAGCGTGCTAATGCTCCACGGTGCTTTTTTTCCCACCTCAGAGCAGAAAACTGCAACACCACTGTTAATCCTCCCTGTGCTGCCTTTCCCAGACCACAACCCATTTGCTCAGCGCCTGAGAGAACATTCAGGCTACCCTGAACAGAAGCAAGCCCTGGGAGTTTAAGTTTCAGAGGTCAGTGAACAGTAAACACTTGCTAGTGGGATGCTCTGAGAGGGAAAAGTTGTCCCCAGCTCTCACTAAAGGTTTGCTAAAAAAAAAAGCCATATAAGAAAATCCTATATCCACATACAGTAGTTAAATGAGGGCATCCACGAGGGAACATTTAACTAGTGGGCACAGGACAGTGCAGCTCATCATTAAGAAAGCTGTCCGACCCTCCCTTTGCAGATTAAGGGGCTATTTATGAAAATAACAGAACTTAAATGAATTATTCTTATATAAAAATAATCAAGCTAACAAAGCCACAATTCATTCTCTGAATTAGTTTGCTTCCCACTTCGAACAGTCCTTTGTGGGGGGCTTATAAGAAAGATAGGAATAGTTAGCAGGGGCTAAATAGCAGGGGCTCTTGCAATAGGGCAAGGGGCTGATGGTTTTGGACTGAAAGCAAGGAGATTCAGACTAGATGCAAGGAAGAATTCTATTATGAGGATGATGAAACACTAGCACAGGTTGCCCAGAGCCACGGTAAAATCTCCATCCCTGGTAACATTCAAGGTCAGGTTGGATGAAGCTCTGAGCAACTGTGGAAATCTAGCGGAAAATGTCCCTGCTCGTTACCTTTAAAGGTCCCTTCCCACCCAAACCTTGTATGATTCCACGTCAGAACACTGAATTTGCCCAACCAAAAAGGTCCAATCGAGTTCATTACAGCAGTACTCGACACACATCAGCTCAGAAGCGTTGTTTCTTACCAAGCGGAGGCTGGAGCATGCCCCCTTTCTTCTCGCAGGTCCCGATGGGCTGTATGTCTGAGGAATCCACAAGCCTCCAAAAGTCATTTCTGTTGTCGCTTCCATCCAGCCGCAATCTTAGCCGGGCACCAGTGATTCCAATCACCGTCGCTATGCAAACCGAGGTAACGTTGCGAGGATCGCGGGCTTCCAGTTTCATGCCCACTTTGAAATCATTTGTAGGTGGAATTCTTGACTACAATGAAAAGGTAAAAGACTTATTGTTGTTAGGATCGATAAATTTATCAGCCAGTCCAATGCAGAGCTTTGACTTACCCAAACATACCATGTAAACGGTAAATATAAAGAAGCCTTTGGACTTGGTTTAGAAGTAGAAAGAAAAGGCAGATGGATAACCCACCACCAGCAGCTGTTTCAGATACTTCAGGTTCCTACTGTATAAAGATCGCTGACTTCTAAAAAGGGTACCCACTAAGAAGGGTAACAAAGGAATGCTGATGGAGATACGATCATAAAGATGGGGGAGCAGTGATTAACACCTGGACAGAAAATAGGGACATTGAGCATCACAGCATCACAGAATTACTGAGGCTGGAAAAGACCTCTCAGATCAAGTCCAGCCTACAACCTAACATCAAGATACTGAGCAGGATGACATTCAACTCACCCCCCCCCCAACAAACAATCTACAGTACTGATCAGCTTTCAATTCAAAAGAAACAGTTATTCTCATTACAGTAGTATCTTCAGAATTTAAAGAAAGAAAGATGATAGGATCATAGAATGATAGAATTGTCGTGGCTGCAAAAGGACCTCCAGGATGTTCAAGTCCAGTCCTCATCCCAACATATCCCTAACCACTAGAACATGGCCTCACATCTAGATCAAGTCCTAGATCTACTCGTTTTTTAAAGACCTCCAGGGATGGGGACTCCACCACCTCCCTGGGCAGCCTGTTCCAGTCACCAACCACTCTCTCGGTACAGATCCAATCTAAACCTCCCTTGATGTAACTTGAGGCCATTTCCCCACATCCTATCATTAGTAGTTTGGGAGAAGAGACCAGCACCAGCTTCACTACAACCTCCTTTGAGGTAGCTGTAGACAGCAAGAAGGTCTCCCCTCAGCCTCCTCTTCTCTAGACTCAATAACCCCAGTTCCTTCAGCTACTCTCCACAGGGCCTGTTGTCCAGCCCTCTCCCCAGCCTCGTTACCCTTCTCTGGCCCTGTTCAAGCACCTCAATGTCCTTCTGATACCGTGGTGCCCAAAACTGGACCCAGTACTCAAGATGCAGTCCCATGAGTGCAGAGTGCAGGGGCACCATCACCTCCTTACTCCTGCTGGTTACACCATAGTTACTGCTAACTGCATTCTACAGAAAGAAAACACAGTCCCAAAGTCACGTAAAACTTCTGTGCTCAGGCAAAACTTGCAGGTTCTGCATGTTCACAGAGGACTGACGATATTCATGCACACACAATGAAATGCCAGTTTAATTAACTCAGGGAAAAGAAACGTGACAAGCACAACTTGGTCTTTGAGCAAAAGTTTTTGTCAAAAGCTAACAAGGAAAAAAGAGTATTTTTGACTCGTGTATCAGCGCACAAATGGCAGAGATCAACCAGATCGCAGACTAGTTGCCCAACTGTAGTCCTGCAGGCAGTGACATCACACAGCTAACATTCAACCCTCTGTTTTCACACTGGGATTGAATGCCTCGCACTGTTCTCTTTAGATGCCCTCTAATTTCCAGCCTGAATTTATTAGTGGCATTTTTTTTTGGCCAACAGAATCACAGCACATTAGGGATTGGAAGTGACCTTGAAAGATCATCCAGTCCAATCCCTCTGCCACAGCAGGATCACCTAGATCAAGTCACATAGGCACAGATCTAGGCAGGTTTTAAACGTCTCCAGAGAAGGCGACTCCACAATCCCCCTGGGAAGCCCCTTCCAGTGCTCTGGCAGCCTCACTGGGAAGAAGTTCCTTCTCATATTGATGTGGAACCTCCTCTGTTTCAGCTGACACCCACTGCCCCTTGTCCTATCATTGGAAGCCACCGAGCAGAGCCTGGCTCCATCCTCCTCACACCCACCCTTTCCAGATTTGTCAGCATGAATGGGATCACTCCTCAGTCTCCTTTTTTCGAAGCTTAAGAGATGCAGCTTCATCAGCCTTTCGTCATCAGAGAGATGCTGGAAACGTTCCACTCCCTTCACCATTTTTGTAGCTCTGTGCTGGACTCCCTGAAGCAGTTCCTTGCCTTTCTGTCATTTAACTGAAATTCTTCTTGCACTTCTGAAAATAACAAAATCTGTTGTATATTCACAGAAAGCAACCTGACCCCTTTCTCAGTAGTCTTTCACAGTTAAATAAGCCAAGCATCTTCTCTTAGGCAGAGAGGATAACCCTGCAAGCCCCTTTCTGCAACTCTTCCAGTACAAAGCTGCTCATGAACACAGATGCCAAGGACTGCAGGCAGCCTCCCTCATGACATTTAAACCCAGCAGCCATCCGATGCAGACTAACACAATCTGCATCCTAATACACGAGAGGCAGACAGAAAAACCAAAGCCATGAGAGTTCCTGTTCACGAGATGCATGTCCCTCTGTCCTGCCCACCTGACCAGGTGAGGCAGAGATCCCACAGTAACCAGGTAAGGATGCATTTAGCTGTCTGGGTACACAGGAAAAGGCTGAAAAAACCCTACTGCCACTAGCATTTGTGATAGTTCACCTCCTCCAGCTGTACTTTTTAAACACCCACCTTGCTCTGCTTGCTGTGGTGTGCAGGTGCACTGCTTACAACACACCCTGCATCGACAGCAGGAGCCCTGGAGGAGCCTGAGCCCCCAGAACTAAAGAGGAGAGCAATATTCAGTGAGTGCTGAGAGAAGCATCTGCCAATGCTGCATGTAGACAGCAGGCTGCCTGAAAAGGGAGCCTGTGCATATTAAATTTAAAGGGCAACTCAAATTCAGGATATTGTTTGTCAAGCTGTTATTTTCTACCATGAGGAAAAGCAACTGAAACTGAGAAATTGGGGAGTTAGTTTATTTGTTTGTAGCTAGGTTGTTTAAATACCAACAACTCCAGACACCCTGCCAGAAAGGTGATGCCAGTCCAGCCTTACAGCAAAACAAGAAGACCTGCTCAGTAATAGCCTTGGTTTAAGCTCCATTCACAGAAACACAGCATTATTGAGACTGGAAATGACCTCTGAGCTCATCCAGACCAGCCCATGACCTGACATCAACACATCTGCCAGACCAGGGCACTAAGGGCCACAGCCAGTCTGTCCTTAAACACCTCCAGGAATGGGGACTGCAATGGGCAGTGCATTCCAGGATCTGGTCACCCTTTCCATGAGGAAGGGCTTCCTAACATCCCTGGCATAGCTTCAGGCCCTGCCTTCTCATCCTGGCACTAGCTGCCAGGGAGGAGAGCCCAATTCCCACCTGACTACAACCTCCCTTCAGGGAGTTGAAGAGAGGGATACGGTCTCCCCTGAGTGTCCTATTCTCCAGGCTAAACAACCCAGCTCCCTCAGCCTCTCCTCATCAGACTTTCCCTCCAGTCCCTTCACCAGCCTCTTTGCTCCTCTGGACACACTCCAGTGAACCACAAGAGTGTTTTTGTTATTTCAAATTTTCAACCACTTCAGAAAAAGTTTTAAGAGTAAGGGAAAAGGATGTGCAGTGCATTGAAATGTTCAGCAGTAATTAAAAACAACTCAGAGCAACAGATAAAACTACCTTCTAAATTAAGATAAATACTTTAATCAATTTCCATTAGCTGTCTGTGCCTCTATCTTAATTTATGGTAGAGGCTTTAATTTATTGTTCCCCGGGTCATTTTTAATTACTACAAAATTCAAACTTTGTAGAATTCCCACAGGTCACAAATTCTGGATGTAATTGTCAAATTATGCTTCTCTATGCTATTTGTTCTCTGGCTGGCTGTGGTGGTCTATTTCTTTGCATTACAGAGGGCAATAATGACACGTGCAATTTCATGTGTAACCCACCAACAGTCAAATCAGTCCTACACAAAGCTCAAGCACTTCAGTTTCCAAAACATTCTGTAATGAGAGGAGCCAGCTTTGCACTAATTAACACTGCACGTCAATTTCTACTCACAGGTTGGTTCATAAAAAACTTAAAAGTCTGGATCTGAAAGTTGTTTTGAAATTGGCTCTGCACAGAAATTAGAATCAGAGAATCATAGAACAGTTTTAGCCGGAAGAGATCTTCAAGGTCATCAAGTCCAACCTTTTCCTAGTTCTGTCAGCACCACTAAACCCTGTTTCCCAGTGCAACACCTACTCTTCAACATCTCCAGTGATGGGAACTCAACCACGTCCCTGGGGCCTGACAAACCTTTCTGGAAAGAAAGTCCTCCTGGCTTCCATCCTGAACCTCCCCTGGCACATCTCTGCTGGTCCTATCACTTGTCACTAGGGAGAACAGACCAACCCCTGCCTCTCTATAACCTCCTTTCAAGTAGTTGTAAAGAGCAAGAAGGTCAATCTTCTTCTTCAATCTTCTCTTCTCCAGGCTAAACCCTAGACCACCCAGCTGCTCCTCATAAACACTTTCCTAGCTTGGTAGCCACCTCTGTCCCCTCTCCAGCCCTTCAATGTCCTTGTAGTGAAGGGCTCAAATCTGGTCACACAACTCAAGGTCTTTGGCCTCACCAAAGCTCAGTAGAGGGGAACGATCACCTCCCTGCTCCTGCTGGAATGAAAGTTCTTCTATCCAACCTCACAGACCAAAGAATTAGTTTGTGAAGCACCACTTAAACAGAGCTATGAAGACAACTATTCTTAGCCATAGACTCATAGGACGACTTAGGTCGAAAAGGACCTCAGAGACCATCTAATCCCTAAACTCTTGCCATGGGCAGGACCACATTTCAGGGCCCAAGGCCACATCCAACCTGGCCTTGAATACTTCCAGGGAGGAGGCATCCACAATCTCTCTGGGAAACCTGTTCCTATGCCTTAACCATCCCTCAAAGTGATTCATTTCTTCCTAAGATCCAATCTAAATCTACTCTGTTTTACCTTTAAACCATTCCCCCTTGGCCTATCACTAGAAGCCCTGTAAAAAGTCCCTCTCCAGATTTCCTGTAGTCCCTTTCAGGTACTGGAACGCTGCTATAAGGCCATCCTGGAGTCTTCTCCAGGCTGAACTGCCCGAGTTTCCTAAGACTGTCTCCGTAGGAGAGGTGCTCCAGCTCTCTGATCATCTTTGTTGGCCTCCTCTGGAGTGGCTCCAACACTTGCATGTCCATTTGTCATTGAAAAGAGCATGTGAGGGTCTGCTCATTCATTGTTATCATCTGTACAGAGCGAGTTGAGCTTCAAGTTCTACTGTAAGGAAACAGTATCTACCACCTGCACTTCTTCCTCCATTCCTCCTCAGTCTGTTGCACCCACGTTGCTTTTTGTTCGGTCCCTACTGGAGGCCAGTATCACTTACAGTGCCACTGGACCACCAACAAACAGTAGCAGACACCTTTCTGAACATGGGCAATCCACTAGCCTGGACATGTCCCACTCGTCACAGCCATTACAGTTCTACCCAACTGAAGTACCCAACTCCTTTAGCATCTATCTTCCTAGCAGAGGGGAGGCATACAAACCACCACTCAGCCTATTTAAATTTGGATATGACATTAAATTCAGCAGAAGAGTCAATCTGCTTGAGTGCAGAGGGATCTGGACAGGCTGGAGTGATGGGCCAATGCGATGAAGTTTAATAGAGCCAAGTGCCAGCTCATGTGCTTCGGTCACAACAACCTCCCAGCACTATAGGGTGAGGGAAGAGTGGCCAGAGAGCTGCCTGGCAGGAAACGACCTGAGGGTGTTGCTTGACAGCCAACCAAACATGAGCAACCAGGGTGCCCAGGTGGCCAAGAAGGCCAACAGCTTCCTTGCCTGGATCTTGAGTCTAAAGCTACAATTTTAAATGAAACCCTCAGAGCTTTGCTTGAGGCAGAAAGCAAAAATGAACAACTTTAGGAGCTAGCATGCTTCAAAACTGTGAGGTACTGATAACGACGGATCAAAAGAAGTCAAATGGGAAGTCTGCAGGCAGCCTAAATGTAAAAGTTGCTGTAGGACCACCCTGTAATACGCACACACACGCTTGCAAAAGAGAATCTGGCATACCTGTCTGAAACAATGCAGAGGGGCAGCTACTGATTCAGTCTCTTTCAGATAATCATCCCAGTTAAACTGTTCTGGAAGAGAAAAAAAACATACAGACAATTTTCAAAGGAAACAAATTCAAACAGGAGGCTGAAGGAAGAAAGGGACAGAAAAACAACCATCTTGTAGAATACATATTCTTCAATAACAGGATTCATCTTGAATGGAAACCCCATCTAGATAAAATTACCTGCATAAAAACCTCCCAAGCATCCCTGTGCAAATCACATTAGCCTGGCTGTATCTCAGTTCCTGTAACAGCGAGGCTGACACAATAACCTTAATGGAGTTCTGAGATCACATATGGTGAAAAAGAGACAATAAAGATTCTGTCCAAATATATGTAGAGAATACTGTCCCCAGACCATTAGAAAGTGAAGGGAACAGGCTGCCCATGGAGGATTGTGGAGTCTCCTTCTCTGGAGACATTTAAAACCCGCCTGGGCATGTTCCTGTGTGGCTTGATCTAGCTGATCCTGCTCCGGCAGGGGGACTGGACTAGACGATCTTTCGAGGTCCCTTCCAATCCCTGATGTGATCCTGTGATTCCAACCATACCTTTTGTCTCTTTTCACCTGAAGTCTGATGAAGGTTTGCTTCTCTTTGCAGCATTAAACATTACAGCAAATTCAGTGGTTATTTCTTCCCATGGTTAATGCCACTGTTAACACTGGAGTGTTTGTTAGCATGCACCAGTGTATTCCACGTTTCACTTAATCAATGTTATCAGTTTCACACGAGTGGGAGACTAACAACTATGACCATCAAGATATAAGCCAGCACTGCTTAATATAAAGCACAAGACAACTGCAATGGCACAGTTCATGTGTTTCGTTCCTGAAGTATCTGAGTTCTTTTACTTATTTTTCGTGTTTGGGCAGCTGGCATCTTTCTGATGATCCTGCAATCTCCCATGAACCCCAAAATTATGCAGTGATGCCACCCAGTGGCTCAGCAACAGCCGTTCACACCGCCTGTAGCGAAATCCTGATGGTGATGAACAAGGCTTCACCAGGCAGGGCACTGATCCCTGCAAAACCACCACTGGGCACAGGTAAACACTGCTCTGGAGTTCTCCGGAGTGAGGACATGCAACAGGACAATGTGATAATCACAGAATCACAGAATGTTAGGGATTGGAAGGCACCACAAAAGATCATCTAGTCCAATCCCCCTACCACAGCAGGATCACCTACATCAACTCACACAGGAACATGTCCAGGCAGCTTTTAAATATCTCTAGAAAAGAAAAACTCCACAACCTCCCTGAGCAGGCCCCTTCCAGTGCTCTGTCTCCTCACCATGAAGAAGTTCCTTCTCATGTTTATGTGGAATGTCCTCTGTTACAGCTCACACCCATTGCTCCTTGTCCTATCATTGGAGGACAGTGAGCAGATCCTGGCTCCATCCTCCTGACACCCACGCTTTTGATATTTATGGACATTAATGAGGTCACCCTCAGTCTTCTTCTTTTCAAGCTCCATGGCAGCACTTCCCAGCACTCACCACTGCTTGTCCTCCAGAGTAGTTCAAAGCCAGAGTTTGCCTGCACAGCATTTAGCTCAAAGTATGTAGAGCCTCAAGGAAAGGAGAACCCCAGGCCAGCTGATATCTTGTTTTTCCCTGGTATTTTTTGTCATAATGAACTCTAAAGAGTATAAGTGATTTGCCTTTTCCACTGCAGTGCTTGTTCACCATGTTCATCATGAACCAGGACCATATAAATGTGCACACTTGAAAGGCAGTACCTTTCACCAGGAGAGACCCCTGTGTACCTCCTCTGAACAACCACTGAGATGCTGGAACAGGTTGCCCAAGGCAGCTGTGGCTGCCCCATCCCTGGCAGTGTTGAAGCCCAGGCTGGCTGAGGCCCTGAGGAACCTGCTCTAGTGAACGTGTCCCTGCCTGTGCAGGGGGGTTGGAACTGGATGATCTTTAAGGTCTCTTCCAACACTGGCAATTCTAGGATTCTATGATTTCTCATTTGTTAAAACAGGATTGTAAATTTCCCAAAAGCACAGAGGAAAGCAAACAGCTGGGGTATTTTTTCCCAGGGAGTATTTACTAGGAAGACACGTGAGGCAACAGAAGCAGCCAGCTACAAGCAAAGCCAAGAGGAAAACAACATTGCCTGGCTCTTTACTTTAAATCCTGACTCTATCAAAACCTCTTTAATCAAGCAAAAACGACCCAAAATTTACATTAAAACCTCTCTACCTGAGAAAATATTCTGTACTAAATTAAAGCCAGGCTCCCAGAGGTGGTGCTAATTATCACCTAATTACTGCAGCCATCAAAATAGGAGACGAATACAAGTTTGCAGCTCGTGAAGTTCATGTCTAGGAAGAGAATCACTTTGAAAAATATCTCTGTACAAAAAGCTTCTTGGTATTCTCAGTATGCACAGGTAAAGAAGGAGTCAGTGTTTTTATCTTTCTAGTGGTAAAAGCCCTGAAAACATCCAACTTCCAAGAAGTAGAAAATCTTTAGGAAAATTAGCTCAAACTAAATGAATTTCTCTTCCCACTCAAACCTGTAGGATGAATTAATCAGCTTAAGAAAAACCCATTATGCAACAAGCACAACATTATAACTCAACCCCAAAGTGAAAACCAGAGAGACAGAAAGGAATTTTTATGCTGAAGAACAAACCAGAAGATACTGGAAGCAGAAAAAAAAAGACCCCGCTAGAAGGTAACTGGGACCATTTGCAAAAAAAAAAAACAACTGAAGAGTTTGTAACCAGCACAAAAGACCCTGCTACAGTGATCCAAGACAATCAGTATGGGCAAACAGCCTAATTTAAAAGGAGAGGAAATTAATTAATGCCATTGTTGCCTGCATTAATGGCTTTTGATGCTGTATCAATCCCCTATGACTTCTGATCCAGCTCACCATTCACAGAGTAAACTCACACTAAAAGGGATCCCAGGAGGACCTCTTGCTCCTCCAAAGGCTTCATCACTCTCAACAGAATCATGGAATCACTGAGTCGTCATGGCTGGTAAGGATCATCAGGCCCAGCGTTCATCCCAACATCTCCCTAACCTCTAGACTATGGCCTCAAGTGTTCTAGCTACTTGTTTTTTAAACACCTCCAGGGACAGTGCCTCCACCACCTCCCTGGGCAGCCTGTTCCAATGCCCAAACACTCTCTCAGGAAAGAACTTCTTCCTAAGATCCAATCTAAACCTCCTCTGATGCAACTTAAGGCCATTTCTTCTCATCCTATGATTAGCAATTTGGGAGAAGAGACCAGCACCAGCCTCCCTACAGCCTTCTTTCAGGTAACTGTAGAAAACAACAATGTGAAGATTTGGTTTTTCCTTCCATCAAGCAGGAATTCCCCATGTTCCAGCCTGCATTTGTTGCTTACCATCTTTCCACTGAATCTCAGAGAAGCCTGGCTCTGTCCCCTCTACAGTCACTGGTTAGGTAGTTGAAGACAACCAGATGAGCTCCCACAAACCTTCTCCTTCTGCTGAAGAAACCATTGTTCTGATTTGAGGACCAGTTTTGCTTACAGCTTGCATTCTGGCTTCTTAATTTCTTCCAGTGGACTGCCAGCCGGCTTGGACAACTGCACAGCACTATGCTCCTTGCAGTGGAGATCTCAAAACTGCACACAGCCTCACAAAGAGCAAGCAGTAGCAAATCCCTGCTCTCAGCCTGCTCCCTAGTTCTGCTCTCGCATGCACTCAGCGTCTCCTACCACAGGAGCTCGCTGTCGGCCCACACGCCAGAGCTTTTCCAACACAACTGCTCTCCCCCAGCTTTCCCGGACGACTTCCAGTCTGGGCTGCTGCAGGGCTGGTCTCTCCTGGTGGGGGAGAGGATCCCTATCTGCCTTTGCATCTTAGGGGTTTCCTCTCGGCTCATTTCTCTAGCACGGGGAGGTTCATCGGAAGAGCAGCTCTGCCTTCCAGCCTACCAGCTGCTCCTCCTACATAGATGTTGCCCCCCCAGCCAGTCCACAGTGTTCCATCATCTGCATCTATCAGGCATAAAATAGAATCAATTCGGATATTATTGGTGTCTGAGAAATGCCACTAGCTACCAGGTGAACTTTTTACTATCCAGCTGTCTAGTGAATTTTCCATCCACCTCCCCAAATCCCATCTCACCAGGTCAGCTGAAAGGATGCTGCAGAAACAGTAGAGAAAGCCTTGCTGCAGTCCAAAAAAAAACCATCCACTGCTCTCTCCTTGTTTACACCCTTTTCCATCTGTTCTTCTCATATGTCTGTATCTCCCTTCCTCTTCAACCTTTCCTATCACACACTCTCCTGAAAACTCAGGAGATGTCCTTCTCTGGAGACGCTTAAAACCCACCTGGATATCTTCCTGTGCGACTTGATCTAGGTGGTCCTGCTGTGCTGGGGGGATTGGATTGGACAATCTTTCAAGGTCCCTTCCAATCCCTAATGTTCTGTGATTCTGTGATCTCACACACCCTCCTGAAAACCCAGGAGATACCCTGAATGCTGAGCCCAAAGCACTGTAAAGCATCTTTCTGTATCCAGCATCAAGACTGTGGGGGTCTTTTTTCTTGTCACTAACAATAAACAACACAGGGTAAAAATCATCATCTTACCTACAGGAAATTAAGAGATCTTGCATCATCTTAAGCAAGGCACTCCTTTCTAAGTGTTTAATAGAGTTGAGTCTGGGATGTAATGAGTAAATTCATTGCTCAGACACTAGATGAACAGCTTAGTCCCGAATGAAAGAACACAGATGACAGATTAAGACTTGCCTGCTTAGCACTGCTTCTCCACAAAGCTTTTCTAACACCTTGCTCTCTACAGCAGGAGGAGGCAGGGATGTTTTCCAGTGACTCATGGAATATGGTTGTCTTACCCACATATGAAAAGCACTTTATGGGGGGGAAGGGCAGTGCATCTTATGGGCCTCCATCTGTCACGTCAGACAACATTATTTTAAAACACAGACGTGCTATCGCCGCTCTGACTGGAGCTGCTTACGTGGCAGAAGAGGGTAAACAAGGCACAAATACACTTCCTTTCCTGTTTCAAATGAGTAAGGAAGAAATACAAAACTGACTGCTAAGATCCCAAGAAATGGAAGACTTAAATCTGGCAAGTGTTAATGGCCACAAACTGTACTAGATCGGGTAGTGTCAGTGTGTTGTCTCTTTTACACAGTGTCATCACCTCAAATGCCACGCTACCGTGGTAGTACCTCAGCGTGTCTGTTCAGTGACTACTTACATGTAAGGAACATCTCTGCTGGTAGCCAAGAAAGGCTCTGAACCAGTCCATCTATTAGCAGTCAAAGGGCACAAGCAAGTAAGCAGAGTGAGAGCGTAAGCGATATCTTATCAAGAACTAACTACAGCAGCTTGTGTTTTATATAGACTTAGAAAGTCTAAGTCTACAGAAAGGCTATAGAAAGGCTATAGACTTTCTTCTTCTGTCAACTGTACCCGTGACATCTCTCACTGCAGCCCACAGAGGATACACTGCCAGCAATCCCATGTGTGTGCTGCCCAACGGTACCTGTTGAGGATAGTAGAGGCTGTTTAAATTTGGTAAGATCATAGAATCATAGAATAGAATGACCAGGGTTGGAAGGGACCTTCAAGATCATCTAGTTCCAACCCCCCTGCACAGGCAGGGACACCTTCACTAGAGCAGGTTCCTCAGGGCCCCAGACAACCTTCAACACTTCCTGGAATGAGGCAGCCACAACTGCCTTGGGCAACCTCTTCCAGCATCTCCCCACCCTCACAGGCAAGAATTTGCTTCTCATGTCTGACCTAAATCTCCTCCCTTCAAATTTATAACCATCTCTTCTTGTCCTCTCACTACACAGAGATGCTGGGTCATTTCTGACAAGTGCACAGCTTCCTCAGTTTACTGCAAAAATACAAATTATTTGAAAACAGAATTGTTTCAAGTGAAATCAGAATTTAATCCAATTAGCAATCCAAAAATCTCCAGACTACAAAGCTGAAAATCTTTTCTTTGGCACCAAAATCATTCAGGAAAGAGGCTAACGGCAGCAGAAGAGGTATGACACTGGGAAACACATGATGAGAAGAACAAAGAAATCAGGAATGATTAAAAAAACACAGATTCAAAAAACATACAAAGAGTACTTGTCTTGGCTAGTAAAACCATCAGGCTCAAATGAAGCAGTTTCAACCCATCATCTACTACAACAAAACATACATCCCTAACAGAGTTAGACAAAAGAGGGAGCTGAGCTTCTTGAGCTTGGGAAAAAGGAGACTCAGGGGTGACCCCACTAACGTTTATAAATATGGAAAGGGTGGGTGTCAGGAGGATGGAGCCAGGCTCTGCTCAGTGGCCTCCAATGATAGGACAAGGGGCAGTGGGTGTGAGCTGGAACACAGGAGGTTCCACATCAATGTGAGAAGGAACTTCTTCACGGTGAGGGTGCCAGAGCACTGGAAGGGGCTGCCCAGAGAGGCTGTGGAGCCTCTTTCTCTGAAGATATTTAAAACCTGCCTGGACATGTTCCTGTGTGACTGGATCTAGGGGATGCTGCTGTTGCAGGGGGCTTGGACTGATGATCTTTCAAAGCCTCTTCCAGTCCCTAATGTTCTGTGACTCTGTGAAAAGCAATGGTATGTTAACTACCCACCAGTAACAGCCAACAGATACTGCAGAAACAGCCTCAGGGAGATGTAAAAACCAAACACACCTTTTTTTTAGGGTACCTTAACTAATAACCTGACAGCTGCAATACCTACCACTTTTTAAAGACGGGTTGTTTGCCTGCTGATTCTTTCCATCTTTCTCTTTTTTAATATTCTTTGAATCTAAAAGACAAGATTCCATTACATAATAAGTGCAATATTCACACCACAACGGAGTCCAGCACAACACAGAATGCTTTCCCACAGCAGAGAACATCCTGTCCCAAATACTGACTTTCTTTTCTCCATGTCAGTGCATAAGCAAAAAGACATTAAACTATAAATTTCATTACTGCACTGGTTTTATTTCAGTCATCTGTTAAAGTACAGCATGAAAAAGCAGAGCTTTTGACTACTTATCAGAAGAAAATGTTGTATTGGCTCCATAAAGACCAACCTTGTCCTAATTTTCAACGGCTTTACTCAGCAATTTGAAATCCTCAAGATCATTTTGGATCATTTAAAACCTTGTCTAGACCACTGTGAACTGAGAAACAAACCGACCCAACAGACCCACCCCTAAAAGCATATTTATGAGTTAAAGAGTACATTCTACATTCAATCTCTTGAATATGTAAACATTACTTCCAAGCAGCTATCTCTGCAGCTGTATCTACAGGAAAGCTGGAGAGGGACTTTTTACAAGAGTGTCCAGTGGTAGGACAAGGGGAAAGGGCTTTAAACTGAAGGAGAATAGGTTTAGATTGGAACTTAGGAGGAAATTCTTCAGTACAAGGGTGGCAAGGTCTTGGAGATGTTCAAATCCAGGTTGGATGGGACTTTGAGCCACCTGGTGGGTCTTGGAGATGTTCAAATCCAGGATGGATGGGACTTTGAGCCACCTGGTGGGTCTTGGAGATGTTCAAATCCAGGTTGGATGGGACTTTGAGCCACCTGGTGGGTCTTGGAGATGTTCAAATCCAGGTTGGATGGGACTTTGAGCCACCTGGTCTAATCAAGAGGCATCCCTGCTCATGGCAGCAAGGTTGGACTAGATGATCTCTCAGGTCCCTTTCAACCTAAGCCATTCCATGATTATATGACCTCTGGACTGCACCCAAGTGGGATAGGAATGTCTCCAGAGAAAGACACTCCACAGCCTCTCTGGGCAGCCTGTTCCAGGGCTCTGTGATTCCAACTGTAAAGAAGTTTTTCCTTATTTCTAAATGAAACTGCCAACGTTCCAGCTTGTGCCCATTGCTCCTTTTCCTGTCACTTGGGCACAACTGGAAACAGTCTGGCATCATCCTCCCTACAGCTCCCCTGCAGATATGTATAGGCGTGGATCAGGTCTCTTCTCAGTCTTCTCTTCCCAAGGCTAAACAGTCCCAGCTCTCTCAACCTACAGAAAGGTCCCATTTCATTTTGTCCTGGTTTCAGCATGTTTAAGACACACAGGGACTGGGAGGCTAGAATGGAGATGGCTTGTTCTTTTTAGCCTTGAAACTACATTGGTTTAGTGACCCTTTTTTGATACCACAGACTCAAGCTCAAGTTACACACGATGCAGAGTCGACAAACAAAACAAGAGCACGTTTTGGATTTTAAAACATTATCAAACTCTGCGTGGCAGAATAACACCTTGGCACCAAGAATGGGGCTGCTGCTCTGAGAAGGCAAGTGCCTCAGCTCAGGCAGTGTGTCAGGCTAGTTAGTCTGCACCATTGCAGTACCGAAACACCGCGTTGGTAGCCGATTTGTACAGTCACTCACACTTAAGTTTTCAGCTATTCATTAGCTTGCACCCCTAACCTAGAGTAAGACCACAGCTAGGGTATTGTGTGCAGTTCTGGGCCCCTCAGTTCCAGAAGGACACAGAACTGCTGGAGAGAGACCAGCACAGAGCCACAAAGATGATGAAGGGTGCAGAACACCAACCTGATGAGGAAAGGCTGAGGGAGCTGGGTCTCTTTAGCTTATTCAAGTGATAGCAAAGGGGCAATGGGTGTGAGCTGGAACACAGGAGGTTCCACATAAGTAAGAGAAGGAGCTGCTTCCCAGTGAGGTTGACAGAGCACTGGAACAGGCTGCCTGGGAGCTCATGGAGTCTCCTTCTCCGGAGATGTTTAAAACCCACCTGGTCTAGGTGATCCTGCTCTGGCAGGGGGATTGGACTAGATGATCTTTCGAGGTCACTTCCAGTCCCTATTGTTCTGTGATTATGTAAATGTCTCTAGCTTTACACTGCGTGGTAGAAATCACCAGCAGAGCTTTTTGCCACATTCCATGAACTCAGTCAGGTTTGCCCCCAAAACAGTCAGAGGACTGTGGCAGACATCAGGCTGACAGCTTACAGAATAGATAACTCCCCAATCCGCTTATTTCTGAAGAGGAAATCCAACAGAGTTCCACATAAGGGACTTACTGAAGAGGAGAACTAATAACTGCATCCTGCGAACACTCAAAGCTTGAAAGGACAGTGTCATGAAAGAGTAGCTATCCAACAGTGCCAGAATTCAAAGATGAAGACAGCCTTTCATGATGAGAGACATCAAGAGCAGGTGAAAGACTGTGAAAACTGCAGCCTGGACACCAGATGAGTTCTCAGTGACAACCACCACCTGATGTCTTGCACCAGTCAGGTTTAGTGCCTATCTCAGAAATACCACAGAAAATACAAACTGAAATAGAACACTCCTGGCAGCACATTTTTCTTATAATCAGCCATTAGAAAAGTACAGAGCAAGAAGAGATGATGACATTAATCAGAAGAAATGGATTCCTCAAAAGCAGTTTAAACATCTGTTTCATTTCAGGTGGAGACATCTTCATTCATAATAAATCCAAAGCACTATCACATGTTTTTGATGGCCAGAAATTCACCCTCAATAAAACTCACTCAGTGCATAAAGAAGCATCGGGAAAAAAAAAGTCTGAATAAACCCAAGATTATTTCCAAAGGTTCCTTGAGCTTTTACAAATTCCAGCCTTCAGTGCTGGGAAGACCTTTACAAAGCTGCAGAGTTTTGTCTAAGCAGATTAAAAGCTACTAGCAGCAAGAATTACTACCTGTCTTCACACAAGACACCCTCTATCTGCTGCCACCTCATAAAACTTTTCACCAGTCTATACTTCACAGTTGCTACGGTGCCTTGGTTTGCTGCACCTCTTTCACCGTCAGCAGTTAGGGCAGATAAGAACTCAGGGTTTATTTTCAAAAGCAATATTGAAGAAAATCATTGAAGAAAACAAGATTTTATTCAAATTCAACTTTGAAAGAATTAAATCTAGGATTTTTCTTGCCTTTTTTTAAAATGGATGATGATCTACTTTGAAAACTTATTATCATAGAATCATTAGGGAATTGAAGGGACCTTGAAAAATCATCTAGTCCAATCCCCCTGCCACAGCAGGACTACCTAGACCAAGCTGCACATGAACCTGTCCAGTTGGGTTTTAATATCCTAAATGCTAGGAAATTTAGTTCCAAAGGATCACTGACAACAAAATGAAGATGTAAACTATTAAGTTGCCCAGCCAAGGAAGATGACTCCCTCAGCCCTCAGCACATGATATGACCTTCAGCGTGGTCAAACTGAGGTCAAACCTCAAAAAGAGGTTATGAGAGAGCGAAAGACTCCCGCAGGTACAGAGAGTATTGCATTTTCATTTCCTTCACCTAGCCACATTCACTGCTGAATGCCTTGAAACATGAAAAGTGGACTTGAAAAGGGATCTTTATTCATTCTTTTCTCCAGAGCCAGAAGAGAATTACTAGTTCTAGAGTCTCGGAGCTTGTGGTGACAAAAACATAGGTCAGATTAATTCATTATCTGTCTTCCTCCATTAATAAAGTCAGCTTTTAAAGAGACATATTTCAGTCTGCTTTACAACGTAGAACATGCTATGGTGTAGATTATTTTGTAACTACAGGAGGCGAAGAGAGGAGAAGGAGAAAAGGAGGGGAAGGAGAAAAGGAGAAGGAGAAAGAGGGGAAGGAGAAAAGGAGGGGAAGGGGAAAAGGAAAATGGAAAAGGGAAAGGGAAAGGGAAAAAGGAAAAAGGAAAAGGAAAAAGGAAAAAGAAAAAGGAAAGAGGAAAAGGAAAAAGGAAAAAGAAAAAGGAAAGAGGAAAAGGAAAAAGGAAAAAGAAAAAGGAAAGAGGAAAAGGAAAAAGGAAAAAGAAAAAGGAAAGAGGAAAAGGAAAAAGGAAAAAGAAAAAGGAAAGAGGAAAAGGAAAAAGGAAAAAGAAAAAGGAAAGAGGAAAAGGAAAAAGGAAAAAGAAAAAGGAAAGAGGAAAAGGAAAAAGGAAAAAGAAAAAGGAAAGAGGAAAAGGAAAAAGGAAAAAGAAAAAGGAAAGAGGAAAAGGAAAAAGGAAAAAGAAAAAGGAAAGAGGAAAAGGAAAAAGGAAAAAGAAAAAGGAAAGAGGAAAAGGAAAAAGGAAAAAGAAAAAGGAAAGAGGAAAAGGAAAAAGGAAAAAGAAAAAGGAAAGAGGAAAAGGAAAAAGGAAAAAGAAAAAGGAAAGAGGAAAAGGAAAAAGGAAAAAGAAAAAGGAAAGAGGAAAAGGAAAAAGGAAAAAGAAAAAGGAAAGAGGAAAAGGAAAAAGGAAAAAGAAAAAGGAAAGAGGAAAAGGAAAAAGGAAAAAGAAAAAGGAAAGAGGAAAAGGAAAAAGGAAAAAGAAAAAGGAAAGAGGAAAAGGAAAAAGGAAAAAGAAAAAGGAAAGAGGAAAAGGAAAAAGGAAAAAGAAAAAGGAAAGAGGAAAAGGAAAAAGGAAAAAGAAAAAGGAAAGAGGAAAAGGAAAAAGGAAAAAGAAAAAGGAAAGAGGAAAAGGAAAAAGGAAAAAGAAAAAGGAAAGAGGAAAAGGAAAAAGGAAAAAGAAAAAGGAAAGAGGAAAAGGAAAAAGGAAAAAGAAAAAGGAAAGAGGAAAAGGAAAAAGGAAAAAGAAAAAGGAAAGAGGAAAAGGAAAAAGGAAAAAGAAAAAGGAAAGAGGAAAAGGAAAAAGGAAAAAGAAAAAGGAAAGAGGAAAAGGAAAAAGGAAAAAGAAAAAGGAAAGAGGAAAAGGAAAAAGGAAAAAGAAAAAGGAAAGAGGAAAAGGAAAAAGGAAAAAGAAAAAGGAAAGAGGAAAAGGAAAAAGGAAAAGGAAAAAGGAAAAGGAAAAAGGAAAAGACAGCATTTTAAAATAAACACATACCTGTATATTTAAAACTGTTAAATATTTGTAGTTTATATATTTGCTATGTAAACCCATATACATTTACCCTACACTACATACAGGCTGGATACTACTTTTCAAAACCTCATGCAAGATTGTTTTCTTCTAGGCAGCAAGATTAGAACACCACATGTACTAAGACAAGAAAAGAAGCTTGGGCTACTGTTCACCAACTTTTTCTACAAAGCATTTAATGAAGCTGTAAATACAAAACAAGATTAGAGGAAGATTATCTAACATAGGACTTTCTCCTTAGCAATTCGAAATCCCGTGTGTTTACGTTACTCCCACCCTATCTGTAACCACAGAATTCTTCTGGTGATAAGATTAGTCCACGGAAGACAAGCAGGAGCAACTCCATCCATCATTCAAGACGTTAGAGATGAAGAAGAAAAGAAGACAAAGCTATTTTGACTTGACTTGTGAATGCCCAAAAAACCCCACCATCAAAAAGCAAGCAGAAGAGGCATTTTTAGAATATATGGTCTGGTAACGATAATCCTGATGACCAATGCACTCATGTCAAATTTCAGATTCTTGTTTGAGATGCTTTAAAAATCCAGCAAACTTTTTTCTAGGAAGTGTTAACCGTTAAAGAAGCAAGATGATTGCTATGCCTGCATGCTGGCAAAATCATGTCAGATTTTGACCATTACAATCACAGAATTACAGAACCACTGAGGCTAGAAAAGCCCTCTGAGATCATCAAGCCCAGTCCATGACCTGACCATCACCACATCGGCCAGACCAGGGCACTAAGGGCCACAGCCAGGCTGTCTTTAAACACCTCCAGGGATGGGGACTCCAATACTGCCCTGGGCAGTCCATTTCAGAGTCTGGTCACCCCTTCTCTGAGGAAGGGCTTCTTCCTAACATCCAACCTAACCCTCTCCTGGCACAGCTTCAGGCCCTGCCCTCTCCTCCTGATGCTAGTTGCCTGGGAGAAGAGCATGACCTCCACCTGACTACAACCTCCCTTCAGGGAGTTGGAGAGATGGAGAAGGTCCCTGCTATGTCCCCTCTTCTCCAGGCTGAACACCCCCAGCTCCCTCAGCCTGTCCCCATCAGACTTTCCCTCCAGTCCCTTCCCCAGCCTTGTTGCTCCTCTGGACCTGCTCCAGCCCCTCCATCTCTTTCTTGAAGTGAGGCACCCAGAATTGCCCCCAGTACTCAAGGGGAGACCTCACCGGTGCCCAGTACAGGGCGACAGTGATCAGTAGAGGGGGAATCGTGTGCTACATGAGGAGGTACCTGCATGGTACCTTCTAACACTTGATATTTACTTGCTGCCCAGTGTGGGCAAGAAGCAGTTCACAGTCACGACTGAGACTTCTGCAGCTATTTCTTAGGCACCTTAAAGTCTGTAACTCTGACAGGTGTTTAAAACATGGCAGGAAACCACTGTCCTCAAAGAAACCCCTTCTGTCTTCCTGATGGGATGCAAAATACTCTTAGGTGACAGAAACATCTGCTTTTCCTGTGCCACACAGTTACTGGCCTTCAGATGAAGATGACAAGGTCAAGCTCAAGACTTATCATCGCTCAGGAAAGGGTCTTTTTCACTCCCTAGCACAGAGTTGTGAGCACCTTCTAGCTCCTCTTCACCAAGTCTCAGCACACAGTTGAAGATATCAAGACAGGGTGAACATTACACTACTCCTTTCCCTTCCTCAGTGGAATTCTTACCTTACCTGCCCGGAAGAGGGTGTCTCTTAGTATTTTTAGACAACAGTCAGGCAGAAAACCTACAAGAGAAGGGGATTGACTTCCCCCATAAACTCTGCATGCTGCTAAGCAAACAGATGCCTCCTGTCATTACAGAAAAACTATTATAGCAAAAGAGTTATTTACCAGGTAAGCACTCAAACACATAAAGCAGCTTGGACTGAAGGTGGAAAGCTCAAGTACAAAAGTGCCAGTAGCCTCTTGTGGGAGAAAAGCACCAACCTGAAAGCTTTGAAAAGCAGCAGGAACCTAATTTCAGTGGGTCTTTCTCTCCTCATAGTCCTTTTGTTTTACCAAGCCAAGCACCCTTGTTTCTTCTGAAGTCTCACTCGTGATCTTTGCACTTAACTTTGCAGATGTGACACAGCAGAAGTCATCCCCGCACAGTACACAGCACATTTAGGGATTAATGTCTTTTAAAATGTCCATTTTCTCTTCAGGAGACAGTTACTAATGTCACTGGCTGTGATGCAGTTTGATTCCTTGTTCTACTAAGCTCTCCTGCTAAATTACAAATTAAAGCACTACATTTTATTTAAGACAGCACCTCGACACATCCTTCAGTTTTAAGGGAGCACGATGGCTTCAAAGCTGTCTCGGCACAAAATTGCTTTGGTTGAACTTGTAGAACTCAAGGAGAAGCCACATTTAGCACAGTTACTCTAAAACAACGTTAAGTTTGAGATAACCCCATATTCAGCACATATCATAATAAACTGCCTTCTTTAATCTAACCATTGACAAGTCACATCCCACCACCTTCGAAAAGAGGTTTTAGCAGGTTCCTTATTTTCTTTCCTCTCCAATAAAAGCTACCAAGCCTTACCTTTAGCTGCTGTTCTCCCCATGGTAACACTTCTGTGATGTCCCCTCTCACAATAAAAAGCCCGAAGTTGAAAGACCAGTTAATTCTTCCTTTCAGCACACCAGTTTCCTGTGGAGTAGCAATACAACAAGTTAAGGGGGAGGCTGTTGTGGGGAGTTTGATTTATTTTTCTTTCGTGAAAGGAAGATTTTTGTTTGGTTTTGTGTTGGTGTAGAATTGTCTTTCAGGTTTGAAGCTGCAAATACGCACAGCATGTAAAATGATGGTGATATCAAAGCACTGAGGGTGCAGAGACAAGCTCCAATTTCATTGTTTTAGACAGCTCATTGTATAATGACTTGCTTTTTCTGCAGATCTGTAACACAAAGAGATAAAACACGCTTCATTCCTCTTTCCCCCCTCCCCACCAAGAAACATTACTCAAAAATGGAAGAAAAGGCTGCACTGCATAACCCACTCATCCTGCCTGTCTTGCACAGGGTTAAACTACCATCAATTTTAACCTGTTTAGGTAAAATACAGTATCTCACACAGCTACACTGGGAAGGTCCACAAAACACTGATGTACAGAACAGGCACAAAGGGCCAAGCACTCACTGATACCTCTGCCCACTATGATTTGTAACAGAGCATAACCAACCTGTTGGAGAAACACTAACTGCAGACAGACCCAGAAAGCCATTTGCTCGTGGGGTTTAACTAGAAGCACCAGAGCAGTCAGACTGCTGTAAATGGGCAAAACAAACTCTGTGTGTTACTGGGATCCTCCTCTCCAGCATCTAGCTTCTTGAACTTTGATTGTCAAACTGACCTGAAGGCTTTTAGCCTCAAAGCAGCAAAGCTGGCAAGTTTATTCTCCTTTTTCCATTACCTTTTCAAGCAATAATGGCTAAAACCACATACAAATATCTTTAACAATGAGGTTAAAGCTGACATCATCTTTAACTTTTAAACTTCCAAAGAGTTTTTAAAGAATTTTAATGCTTTCCCCAAGATTAACGTTGCCAAAGGTGCCGTTCTCAGAAGCTACAGCTTTCCAGCATTACAGAAAAGGAGTAATAGATGAAAAACAAGTTATCTACTTGGAATATCTTGAATCTTATACTTTTACACCAAATATATATATATTTATAAAAATTACACATTCATATCCTATTAAGAAGAGAAACATCACACAGCCAAGTACTTTCCTGAAATGGTGGTATTTCAGTGGAATTTCACAGAATCACAGAGCATTAGGGAATGGAGGTGACCTCAAAAGATCATCCACTCCAATCCCCCCGCCACAGCAG